>JAPYYA010000860.1:0-49680 GCA_028533165.1 Leontopithecus rosalia
TGCCTTCTGCCCCCTCACCCATATTTGGCATTTCTCCCCATGCCATCCCTCCCCTGTTCTCCCCCCCCCGCTGTCTATTTTATCAAAGATGAGAATTGCAACTCCTGCTTTTTTTGCTCTCCATTTGCTTGGTAAATCTTCCTCCATCCCTTTATTTTGAGCCTTTGTGTATCCTTGCATGTGAGATGGGTTTCCTGGCTACAGCTCAGTGATGGGTTTTGGCTTTTTATCGAATTTGCCAATCTGTGTCTTTTGATTGCAGCATTTTGTCCATTTACGTTTAGGGTTAATATTGTTATGTGTGAATTTGATACTGCCATTTTGATGCTAGCTGGCTGTTTTCCCTGTTAGTTGATGGAGTTTCTTCATTTTTGTTGATGCTCTTTAGCATTTGGTATGTTTTTGGAATGCCATAACCTGCGTAGACTGTTTTCCAGAAGAATCAGAAGCAGGCTTTTCTTTCCTACCATCCACAGTATCATTTTCAGGAATACTGGTGGAAGGCCCTGGTTCTCCAGGTGGTTCTAAGCTATCCAATAAATGATTCACTTTATTTCGAAGTTCTATCAGTTCTCGACGGAGGTACTTCACCTGACTTGATTCCAGGGGTCTTGGTTGGCCATTAACAAATAATGTCAGTTTCAGTATCCTACTACACTGAATTGCAAAGGAAAGGTCAGAACTATCAAAAATTGTTATAAGATCTCCATCTTCATCTTTATACTTTATTGTTACTTCATCATTACTCAGAAGTTTTCCTCTGAAAACTCGTTGCATCATTAGCACTAACTCATCATAAGTAATATCTTCATTATGAATAGGAATTCGCCGAATATCTTCCCCAAGTTGAGCTTTGATGATTAGCTTCCCACTCAGATCCAACTGTCCGTTCATGGTGGACTCCAGGATGTTCTATATATAGAACTCTAAAGAAAGACAGCTTGCGGAGGCTGCAAGTCTCCAATGACTGGGCCGACGCGAGACCACAGGGCTGGGGCTTCGCGGGGATGCGGTGGTCACGGTCCACTCGGTTGCCCTCCGTGACTGCCGCACCTCACTCCCAGGCTCGCGCGGGCACCGGCCAATCACACTGACCCAACAAGCCTAGCAAGAACTCTGGCTCTGTACGTGGCAGGTGGGGAAGAAGAGAGGCAGGAGCAAGGAAAAAAATTTGAATTTTTATTTTTTTTGCCTTTCCTTGCTATGCCTACAATTAACTTTCCTGAAATTTCCTTTCATTGCCTTTCCTGACCTAAAAGGACCTTGGGTTGAATTGCCCTAAACACTCTTGCCATGCCTTGCCTGGAATTGCCTCGCTTTTAATTGGCCTGCCTTGCCTTTTCTTGTCTTGCCTTGCCTTGCCTGGAGTTTTCTTGCCTGGCATTGCCTTGTCTTGCTTTGCCTTTTTTTCCTTTCCTTGACTTGCCTAGAATTGCCTTGAATGGAATTTCCATGCCTGGAATTGTCTTGCCTTGCCTTCCTGTAATTGACTTGCCTGAAATTGTTTTGTTTTGCCTTGCTTTTCTTTTTCTGAAAGTGCCCTGCCTTGCCTTCCCTTGAATAGCCTCACTTGGAATTGCCTTTTCTTGGCTTGCCTTGACTGGAATTGTCTTGCTACGAATTGCCTTGTCTTGCCTTTTCTCACATGAAATTGCCTTCCCTAGAATTGCCATGCCTGGCATTTTCTTTCCTTGCCTTGCCTGAAATTGCTTTGCTTGAAATTGTCTTATCTTGCCTTAGCTAAAATTGCCTTGCATATTAATACCTTTCCCTGACTTGTCGTTCCTTGCCTTGACTGAAATTGCCTTTCTGGCAATTGTCTTGCCTTTCATTGCCTGGAATTGCCTTGCCTAAAATTGTATTATCCTTCCTTACCTTGCCTTACCTGGAATTGCCTTGCCTGGAATTGCCTTTCTTTGCCTTGCCTAAAATTTTCTTTTCTGGAATTGCCTTGCCTTGTCTTGTCTTGCCTTGTCTTGTCTTTTCTGAAATCGCCTTGCCTGGTATTGTCCTTTTTTGCCTTGCCTTACCTTGCCTCTACTTGCTGCTAATTTGCTTGAAATTTTCCTGACTTGTCTTGCCTCTAATTGCCTTGCCTGAATTTGCCCTGCTTTGCCTTCCCTTTTCTTACCTCAACTTGCCTTTTTTGGAATTGGCCTGCCTTGCCTTGTTTTGCCTTACCTTGTATTTTCTTGACTGAAATATTTTGGCCTTGCTGGGACTTTACTTACATTGCCTTTTCTTGCCTAGCCCGGAGTGGTCTTATCTGAAATTTCCTTGCTTTGCCTTCACTTGCCTTGCCTGAAATTGCGTTGCTTTGTTTTGCCTTTCCTAGAAATTTCATACCTGGAATTGCCTTGTCATTTCTTGCCTTTAATTTCTTTGCCTTGCCTTTCTGTGCCTTTCCTTTCCTTGCCTTGTCTGGTATTCCCTTGCCTTGCCTTGCCTGGAATTTTTTTGCATTGCCTTGCTTTTTCTAGCCTGATATTGCCCTGTCTGGAATTGCTTTGGCTTGTTTTGGCTCGCCTTGCCCGGAATTGCCTTTCTTATAATTGCCTTGTCTTGTCTTGCCCAGAACTAATCTTGAATTACCTTGCCGGCAATTTTCCTGTCTGGAATTACAGTGCCTTGACTTACATGAAAAAACCTTGAATTGCTTTGCCTGGAATTGGCTTTCCCGGAATTGCTTTGCATTGCCTTGTTTTTGCATGCATTGGATTAACTTGCCTGGCATTGTCTTGCCTGGAATTGTCTACCTGCAATCGCCTTAGCTTGCCTTGTGTTGCATTCTGTTGCATATAATGGCCTAGCCTGAAATTGCCTTTTCTTTCCTTGCCCGGAATTGCCTTGCCTGTAATTGACTCTCCTAGACTTGCCTTTCCCTCCCTTGCCTAAAATTGATTTTCCTGAAATTTCCTTGTCTTGGGTTGCCTAAAAGAGCCTTGCCTCAATTTGCCCTACATTGCCTTGACCTGCCCTGCCTGAAATTGCCTTGCCTAGAATTTTGCTGACTTTTTATGCCTTGTCTTGCCTAGCCTAGATTTGTCTTGCCTGGAATTGCCTTTTCTTGACTTGCCTAAAATTTCCTTGCTTGGAAGTACATTACATTGCATTGCCTTGCCTTGCCTTGCCTTGCCTTGCCTTGCCTTGCCTTGCCTTGCCTTGCCTTGCCTTGCCTTGCCTTGCCTTGCTTTTTCTTTCCTGGAATTGCCCTGCCTTGCATTCCCTTGAATAGCTGTGCGTGGAACTTCCTTGACTTGCCTTGCATTGACTGGAGTTGCCTTGTTTCAAATTGCCTTACCTTACCTTTCCTTGCATGGAATTGCCTTACTTAGAGTTGCCTTGCCTTGTGTTGCCTCACATTACCTAGACTGAAATTGCCTTGCCTTGCCTGGAATTGCCTTTTCTAGAATTGCCTTGCTTTTCCTTACCTTGCCTCTTCTGGATTTTTTTTGCCTCGAATTGTCTTTCTTAGCCTAGCCTGGAATTACCTTGTCTGGAATTGCCTTGTGTTGCCTTGCCTTAAATTGCATTGCTTGGAATTGCCTTTTATGTAATTGCCTTGTCTGGAATCGCCTTTTTTAGCCTTACCTGGATTTTCCTTGCCTTTCCTTTACCACAATTGGCTTTCCCGCAATTGCCTCACATTCCCTTTCTTTTCTTGCATGAGATTGCCTTGCCTGGAATTGTCTTGCCTGGATTTGCCTTGCCTTGCCTTGCATTGCATTGCTTTTCTATGCCTAAAATGATCTTTCGTAACATTTCCTTCCATTGCCTTACCTTACCTAATAGAGCCTTGCCTAGAATTGCCCAGCATTGCCTTACACTGCCCTGCCTGGAATAGCCTTGCCAAGAATTGTGCTGCCTTCCTTTGCCTTGCCTTTCCTTGCCAGAGTTGCCTTGCCTGATTTGCCTTGCTTTGCCTTTTCTAAAATTTCCTTGCTTGAATTTGCCTCGCATTGCACTGCCTTCCCTTGCCTTGCTTTTTCTTTCCTGGAATTGCCCTGCCCAACCTTCCCTGGAATAGTCTTGCGTAGAATTGCCTTGTCTTTCTTTGCCATGACTGTAGTTGCCTTTTTTAAATTCTCTTGCCTTGCCCTTCCTTGCTTGGAATTGATTTGCCTTAATTTGCCTTGCCTTGCATTGCCTTACCTTGCTTTGTCTGGAATTGCCGTGCCTGTAGTTGCCTTGCCTTGACATAGAAAGAATTACTTTGACGTGAATTGTCTTTCCTTGCCTTATCTTCCCTTGCCTTGCCTGGAATTGCCTTTATTACAATTGTCTTGCCTGGAATTGCCCTGCGTTTTATTGCCAACGATTTTCTGGCCTTGAATTGCCTTGCCTTGCATTGCACTGCCTTGCCTGGAATTGTTTTGCCTAAAATTGCATTGCTTTGCCTTACCTTGCCTTAACTTGAATTGCCTTACTTCTAATTGCCTTTTCTTGCTTTGCATGGAAATACCTAGTCTGAAATTCCCTTGCTTGCCTTGCCTGAAATTGCCTTGCTTGAAATTTCCATTCCTTGTTGAAAATTTTCTTGCATTGCCTTGCCTTCCCTAGCCTGGAATTGCCCTTTTTGGAATTGCTTTTCCTTGGTTTGCCTTGCCTTGCCTGAAATTGTCTTACCTAGTATGGCCTTGGCTTGCCTTGTGTTGTCTAAAATTGCCCTGCCTGGAATTTCCCTGCCTTTCCTTGCCTTACCTGAAATTGCCCTGCATGTAATTGCCCTGCCTTGTTTTTCATTTTCTGCAATTGCCTCGCCTTGCCTTGCCTAAATACACCATGCCTGAAATTGCTGTACATACCCTAGGCCTGCGTTGTGTAAAATTGCCTTGTGTAGAATTGTTCTGCCTTGCCTTGCCTTGACTTGCTTTCCTTGCCTTGTCTTGCCTTGCCTGGAAGTTCATTGCTTGGAATTGTCTTGCATTGCATTGTGTTGCCTTGCCTAAAATTGCCTTGCCTGCGTGTTTTTGCCTTTCCTTTCCTTTCCTTGTCTGGAATTTCCCTTCCTGAAATTTTTTTGCTTGCCTTGCCTTGCACTGCCTGGATTGCTTTTCATAAAATAGCCTTGCCTTGGTTGGAATTGTTTTGCTTTGCCTGGAATTGCCTTGCCTGAAATTACCTTTCCTTGCCTTTTCTGGAGTTGCCTTTCCCGGAATTGCCTTGCCTTGCCTTGTCTGCAGTTGCCTTCCCTGGAATTGCCTTGTCTTGCCTTGTCTTGCCTTGCCTTGCCTGGAAATGCCTTTTCTGCAATTGCGTTGCCTGTAATTGTATTGCTTTTTTTGCCTTCCCTTTCCATGCCTTACCCAAAATTTCCTTGCCTGGCATTGCCTTGCCTTGCCTTGCCATGCCTAGAAATTTCTTGCCTGGAATTTCCTTGCCTGGATTTGTCTTGACTTGCCTTACCTGGAATTGCTTTGCCTAAATTTGCCTTCCATTGCCTTGCTTTTCCTTGCCTGGAATTGCCCTGCCTTTTCCTCTCTGGAATAGCGTTGCATGGAATATCTTGCCTTGCATTGCCTTGACAGAAGTTGCCTTGCTTCTAATTGCCTTGCCTTGCCTTTCCTCAAATGAAATTGACTTTTCCTAGAATTGCCTTGCCTTTCGTTGCCATGCCTTGCCTTGACTGGAATTGCCTTGCCTGAAAAAACATTTCCCTGACTTGTCTTCCCTTTCCTTTCCTGGAATTGCCTTTACGGCAATTGCCTCTCCTCGAATTGCCTTGCCTAGAGTTGTATTTTTTTCCTTCTCTGAAATTGTCCTGCCTGAAATTTCCCGGTCTTTCCTTGCCTTCCCTGGGATTGCCTTGTTTTGCCTTGCATTGCCTTGCCTGGAATTGCCTTGTCTAGAAGTGCATTTCTTTACCTTACCTTGCCTTTCCTGGAATTGCCTTGACAGGAATTATGAGGCCTTGCTTCGTCTGAAATTGCCTTGCCTAGAATTGCTCTGCCTTGCCTGGCTTTCCATTGGCTAAAATTGCCTTGTTCTGCCCTGCCTCAAATTACCTTTTTTGGAATTTCCATGCCTTCCTCAAAATTTTCTTGCATTGCCTTGCCTTGTTTAGCCTGGAATTGTCCTGTCTCGAATTGCCTTGCCTTGGCTTGCCTTGCCTTGACAGAAACTGTCTTGCTTAGAATTGCCTTTACTTACCTGAAATTGCCTTGCCTAGAATTGCATTGCCCAGCCTTTCCTTGCCTTGGAAATACTTTTCCCTGCCTTGACTTGACTTTCCTTGCCTAGAATTGCCTTTCCAGAAATTGTCTTGCATGAAATTGCCTTGCCTTGCATTGCCTGGATTTGCCTTGCCTGAAATTGCCTTGCCTTGCATTGCTTGACTTTCCTGGAACTGCCTTGCCTGAAGTTGCCTTGCCTTGCATTGCCTTGCCTAGAATTGCATTGCCTGCCTTACCTTGCCTTTCCTGGAATTGCCTTGCCTTGAATTACCTTTCCTTGCCTTCCCTGGAATTTCCTTGTCTGGAATTGCCTTGCCTTGTCTTGTATTTTCTTGCCTTGAATTGCCTTGCATTGCCTTTCCTGAAATCGTCTTTACTGGAATTTGCGTTTTTTGCCTTGCCTTGCCTTGCTTCAAAATGCTTGCTTAAAATTTCCCTGCCTTGCCTTGTCTCGAATTGGCTTTTCTGGAATTGGCCTGGCTTGCCTTGATTTGCCTTGCCTTGAATTTTCTTGCCTAGCTTTTTTTTCCCCTGTCGAAAATTTTCTTGCATTGCCTTTTCTTGCCTAGCCTGGAATTGCCCAGTCTTGAGTTGCCTTACTTTGAATCGCCTTGCTTTGCCTGGAGTTCCCTTGCCTAGAATTGCCTTGTCTTGCGTTGTCTGGATATGCCCTATCTGTATTTGCTCTGCCTTTAATTGTTTTGTCTGAATTTGTGCTTATTACAATCGGCTGCCTTGCCTTGCCTTTTTTGGAATTGCCTTGCCTTGCCTGGATTTGCCTTGCTTGCAATTTCCTTGCCTATCCTTGCCTGGAATTTACTTTCCTGAACTTGCCTTGCATTGAATTGCCTTACCAGGAATTTTCTTGCCTGTAATTACCTTGCCTGGCCTTGTCTTCACTTTCCGGGAAGTGGCTTGAATTTCCTGGCCTTCCATGGAATTGCCTTTCCTGGAATTGCCATGCCTTGCCTTGAATTGCCTTGCATTACCGTGACTGGAGTTGCCTTTTCTGTAGTTAAATTGACTTGCCTGGCCTGGATTTGCCTTTTCTAAAATTGCTTTGCCTTGCCTTATGAAAAATTTCCTTGCCTGGAATTTCCTTGTCTTGCTTTGCCTCGCCTAGAATTGCCTTTCCTGCAAATACATAGCCTGGAATTCCCTTCCCCTGCATTCCCATGCCTTACCTGGGACTGCCTTGCCTGGATTTGCTTTGTCTTGCCTTGTCTTTACTTGCCTTCGATTTCATTGCCTAGAAATTTCCTGCCTGAAATTACCTTTCCTGGAATTGCCTTGCCTTTTCTTGCCTTGACTTTGCTTGCCTTACCTTGCCTGGAATTGCCTTGCCTAAAATTAACTTGTCTTGTCTTGCCCAAAACTTACCTGCTTTGCATTTTCTTACCTGAAATTTTCCTGCCTGAAATTGCACCGCCTTGCCTTGCCTTGCTTTGCCTTGCCTGTAATTGCCTTGCTTTTCATTTCCTGGAATTGACATTTTCTGAACTGTCTTGCATTGCCTTGCCTTTCCTTGAATGGGATTAGCTTACCTGAAGTTGCCTTGCCTTGCATTGCGTTGCGTTGTGTTGCCTGAAATTGCCTAGCCTGGAATTCCATTGTTTTGCCTTCCCTGAAATTGCCTTTTCTGGAATTGACTCTTCTTGCCTTGCCTTGCCTTGCCATGACTAAAATTGACTTTATTTCAATTGCCTTGAGTTACCTTGCCTTGCCTAAAAGAGCCTTGCCAATATTTGCCCTACATTTCTTTGCCTTTTCTAGCCTAGAATTGTCTTGCTGGGAATTGCTTTGCCTTGCCTTGCCTGAAATTCTCTTGCTTGAAATTGCCTTGCATTTTACTGCCTTGCCTTACCTTTCTTTTCCTTGCCTGAAATTGCTATGCCTTGCTTTTCCTAGAATAGCCAAGCGTGGAATTGCCTTGTTTTGCCTTGCCTTGACTGGAGTTGCCTTGTCTTGCGTTGCCTTTTTTAGCCTAGAATTGCCTAGCCTGAAATTGCACTGCCTTGAATTGTGAAAAATGGCCTTAAGTGGAATTGTCTTTCCTTACATTGCCTTGCCTTGCCTAGAATTGCCTTTCCAGCAATTACCTTGCCTGGAATTTCCTTTCCTGGAATTGTCAGAAATCGCCTTGCCTGAAATTTCCTTTCCTTATATTGCCTTAACTTGCCTGTAATTGCCTTGCCTAGAATTGCATTGCCTTGCCTTACCTTGCCTTGCCAGGAATTGCCTTGCCTTGAATTGCCTTTCTTTGCCTTGCCTGAAATTGCCCTGATTGCAATTACCCTGCATTCTTTTGCCTTTCCTGAAATTGCCTTGCCATGCCTTGCCTTGCCTGGATTTGCCTTGCCTGCAATTTCCTTGCCTATACTTTCCTGGAATTGCCTCACTTTGACTTGCCTTACCAGGAATTTTCTTCCTGGAATTTTCTTGCCTTGCCTTGCTTTGTCTTGGCTTACTGGGAATTTTCTTGACTTTCCTGGACTTGCATGGAATTGGCTTTTCTGGAATTGTCTTGCTTTGCCTTGCCTTGTTGGAAATTGCCTAGCCTGTTATTGACTTTCCTGAGCATACATGAAGATGCGTGGTGTGGAATTGCCTTGACTTGCCTGGCCTGCATTTGGCTTTCCTGGAATTGCCCTGCCTTGCCTTACGTGGAATTGCCATACCTGGAATTTCCTTGACTTGCTTTGCCTTGGCTGGAATTTCTGTTCCTGCAATTGCCTAGCCTGGATTTGCCTTGCCTTGCTCTGACATGCCTGGAATGGCCTTGCCTATATTTGGTTTGTCTTGCTTTGTCTTGCCCTGCCTTGCCTGGGGGTGTCCTGCCTGGATTTTCTTTGCCTTGCCTTCCCTTGCCTTTCGTTGTCTGGAATTGCCCTTCCTGGATTTGCCCTGCTTTTCCTTGCCTTCCCTGAAATTGTCCTGATTGCAATCGCCCTGTTTTTCCTTTCCTTCCCTGGAATTTCCTTGACATGCCTTGCTTTGCCTGGATTTGCCTTGCCTGCAATTTCCTTTTCTATCCTTGCCTAGAATTACTTGTCTGGAATTGCTTTGCTCTTACTTGCCTTAAAAGAAATTTTCTTACCTGGAAATTTCTTTCCTTGCCTTACCTTGTCTTGGCTTGCCGGGAATTGACTTTCCTGGCTTTGCATGAAATTGCCTAGCCTGGAATTGCCTTGACTCACCGTGCCTGGAGTTGCCATGACTGAAATTGCTTTGCCTTGCCTGGCCTGAATTTGCCTTTCCTAGTATTGCTCTACCTTGCCTTAAGTAGAATTGCCTTACCTGGAATTGCCTTGTCTTACTTTACCTTGCTTTGAATTGCCTTTCCTGCAATTGAATAGCCTGGATTTGCCTTGCCTTGCCCTGCCTTGCCTGGAACTGCCTTGCATAGATTTGTTTTGTCTTGCCTTGCCTTGCTTTTTCTTCCCTTGCCTTGCCTAGAATTGCCTTTCTGGGAATTACCTTGGCTTTTTTTCCTTGTCTTTCCTTGCCTTGCCCTTTTTTGCCTTGCCCTTTTTTGCCTTGCCTGGTATTGCCTTTCCTTGCCTGGAATTTTCTTCCATTACCTTTATTTGCCTAGCCTGGGGTTGCCCTGCCTGGAATTGTTTTGCCTTGCCTTGCCTTGCCTGGAATTGCTTGTCTATAATTGTCCCACCTTGCCTTGCCCAAATCTCACCTGCCTTGCATTACCTTACCTGAATTTTTTCTGCCTGGAGTTGCAGCGCCTTGCAATGCCTTGCCTGGAATTGCCTTGCCTTTCAGTGCCTGAAATTAACTTTCCCCGCATTGGCTTGCATTCCTTTGTCTTTTCTTGCATGGGATTGTCTTGTCTGGAATTGTCTTTCCTGGAATTGTCTTTCCTGGAATTGCCTTGCTTTGCTTTGCGTTGCCTTGCGCTGTCTGAAGTTGTCTAGCCTGGAATTTCTTTCCTTGCCTTCCCTGATATTGCCTGGTCTGGAATTGACTCTCCTTGCCTTGCCGTGGCTAACGTTGACTTTACTAAAATTGCCTTGCGTTGCCTTGCCTTGCCTAAAAGAGCCTTGCCTATTTACCCTACATTGCCTTGCCTTGCCTAGCCTAGAATTGCCTTTCTTGGAATTTCCTTGCCTTTGTTTTCCTGGAGTTTTCTTGCTTTGAATTGCCTTGCATTGCACTGCCTTTCCTTATCTTGCTTTTTCTTGCCTGGAATTGCCCTGCCTTGCTTTACCTGGAGTAGCCTTTCGTACAATTGCCTTATCTTGCCTAACCTTGACTGCAGGTGCCTTGTCTTGCCTTGCCTTTTCTAGCCTAGAATTTCCTTGCCTGAAATTTCCCTGGCGGTTTGAACTGCCCTAAATGGTCTTAAGTGGAATTGTCTTGCCTTACATTGCCTTGCCTTGCCTGGAATTCCCTTTCCAGAAATTGCCATGCCTGGAATTGCCTTGCTTTGCATTGCCAGAAATTGTCTTGCCTGAAATTGCCTTGTCTTATATTGCCTTAACTTGCCTGTAATTGCCTTGCCTTGAATTGCATTTCCTTGCCTTACCTTGCCTTGACTGGAAATGCCTTGCCTTGAATTGCCTTTTCTTGCCTTGCCTGGAATTCCCTTTCTGGAATTGCGTTGCCTTGTCTTGTCTTGCTTTGCTTGGAATTGCCTTGACTTGCCTTGCCTGAAATTGCCTTGCCTGGAATTGCCTTTTTTGCCTTGCCTTGTCGTGCCTCGAATTGCCTTGCTTGAAATTTTTCTGCCTTGCCTTGTCTCGAATTGCCTTTCCTGGAGTTGGCCTTCTTTGCCTTGTTTTGCCTTGTCTTGCATTCCTTTACCTGGCATATTTTTGCTTGCTGAGAATTTTCTTGCATTTCCTTTTCTTGCCTAGCCTGGAATTGCCCTGTCTGAAATTGCCTTGCTTTGACTTGCCTTGCCTTGCCTGGAATTGCTTTTCCTAAAACTGTCATGCCTTGTCTTGTGTTGTCTGTAATTGCCCTGCCTGGATTTGCCCTACCTTTCCTTTCCTTGCCTGAAATTGCTTTAATCGCATTTGCCCTGCCTTGCCTTGCCTTGCCTGGAATTGCCTTGCCATGCCTTGCCTTGCTTGGATTTGCCTTGCCTGCAAACTTCGTGCCTATCCTTGCCTGGAATTGCCTCACATTGAATTGCATCACCAGGAATATTCTGGCCTGGAATTTTCTTGCCTTGCCTTGCTTTGTCTTGGCTTGCCAAATATTGTTTTGACTTCCCTGCCCTTGCATGAAATTGCCTTTCCTGGAATTGCCTTTCTTTGCCCTGTCTTGCTGGGAATTGCCTAGCCTGGAATTGCCTTGCCGGACCATACCTATAGTTGTCTTGTTTGAAATTGTCTTGCCTTGCCTGGCCTGGATTTCTTTTTCCTGGAATTGTCCTGCCTTGACTTATGAGAAATTCTCTTACCTGGAATTGCCTTGTCTTGCTTTGCCTTTCCTGCAATTGTGTAGCCTGGATTTGCCTTCCCTTGCCCAGCCTTACCTGGAACTGCCTTGCCTGAATTTGCTTTGTCTTGCCTTGCCTTGCCTTGCATTGTCTGGAATTGCCCTGCCTGGATTTGCCGTACCTTTTCTTACCTTGCCTGAAATTGCCGTGATTGCAATTGCCCTGCTTGCCTTATTTTTTCTAAAATTGCCTTGTCATGCCTCGCCTTTCCTGGATTTGCCTTGCCTGAAATTTTCTTGCCTATCCTTGCCTAAAATTTACTTGCCTGGAATTGTCTTGTTTGACTTGCCTTACCAGAAATTTTCTTGCCTGGAATTTTCTTACCTTGCCTTACATTTTCTTGGCTTGCCAGGAATTGCCTTGACTTTCCTGGCATTGCGTGGAATTGCCTTTCCTGGAATTGCCTTGCCTTACCTTGCCTTGACTGGAATTGCCTTGCCTGACCGTGCCTGGAGTTGCCTTGCTTGGAATTGCCTTGCCTTGTCTGGCCTGGATTTGCTATTCCTTGTATTGCCCTGCCTTGTCTTATGTAAAATTTTCTTGCCTGGAATTGCCTTGCCTTGCTTTCCCTTGCCTGGAATTACTTTGCCTGGTCAGGCCTGGCTCTGCCTTTCCTGGTATTGCCTTGCCTTGCCTTATGTGGAATTGCCCTGCGTGGAATCGCCTTGTCTTGTTTTGCCTTGCCTGGAATTGCCTTTCCTGCAATTAGCTAGCCTGGATTTGCCTTGCCTTGCCCTGCCTTGCCTGAAACTGCTTTGCCTGGATTTCCTTTGCCTTGCCTTGCCTTGCCTTGCCTTGCCTTGCCTTGCCTTGCCTTCCCTTGCCTTGCATAAAATTGCCTTTACTGAAATTGCCTTGCCTTTTCTTTCCTTGAGCTTCCTGGCCTGATCCTTCTTGCCTTTCCTCGTATTGCCTTGCCTTGCCTGCAATTGTTTTTTGCGTTGCCTATATTTGCCTAGCCTGGGATTGCCCTGCCTGGAATTGTTTTGCCTTGGCTTGCCTTGTCTTGCTTGGAATTACCTTGCCTATAATTGCCTGGCCTTGTCTTGCCAAAAAGTAACCTAAATCTCATTACCTTACCTGAAATTTCCCTGCCTGGAATTGCACCGCCATGCAATGGCTTTCCTGGAATTGTCTTGCCTTTCACTGTATGAAATTGATTTTTCCTGAATTGCCTTGCATTGCCTTGTCTTTTTTTTCATGGGATTGCCTTGCCTGGAATTGTCTTTCCTGGAAATGCCTTGCTTGCTTTGTGTTGCCTTGCATTGCCTGAAGCTGCCTAGCCATAAATTGCCTTGCCTGGAATTGCCTTTTCTGGAATTTACTCTCCTTTCCTTGCCTTGCTGTGACCAAAATTGACTTTAATGAAATTGCCTGGCATTACCTTGCCTAACAGAACCTTGCCTATTTGCCCTACATTGCCTTGCCTTGCCTAGCCTAGAATTGCCTTGCCTGGAATTGCCCTCCCTTGCTTTGCCTGGAGTTTCCTTGCTTGAAATTGCCTTGCATTGTACTGCCTTTCCTCACCTTGCTTTTCCTTGCCTGGAGTTGCCCTGCCTTGCTTTCCCTGTAGTAGCCGTGCGTGGAATTGCCTTGTCTTGTCTTGTCTTGACTGCAGTTGCCTTGTCTGGCCTTCCCTTGACTAGTCAAGAATTTCCTTGCCTGAAAGTGCCCTGCCTTGGATTGCCAAAAATGGCCTTGAGTGCAATTGCCTTGTCTTACATTGCCTTGCCTTGCCTGAAATTCCCTTTCCAGCAATTACCTTGCCTGGAATTGCCTTGCCTTGCATTGTCATAAATTGCCTTGCCTGAAATTGCCTTGCCTTATATTGCCTTAAATTGCCTGTAATTGCCTTGCCTAGAATTTCATTCCCTTGCCTTTCCTTGCCTTGGCTGGAATTGCCTTGCCTTGTCTTGTCTTGCATTGCCTCGAGTTGCCTTGAATTTCCTTGGCTGAAATCGCCTTGCTTGAAATTTTTTTTTTTAGCCATGCCTTGCCTTGTCTCGATTTGCCTTTCCTGGTATTGGCCTCCTTTGCCTTGTTTTGCCTTGCCTTGTATTTGCTTATCTGGATTTTTTTCTTGGTGAGAATTTTCTTGCATTTTTTTCTTTAATAGCCTAGAATTTCCTTGTCTGGAATTGCCTTGCTTTGACATGCCTTGCCTAGAAGTTTCTTGCCTTGTCTTGCGTTTTCTGGAATTGCCCTGCCTGAAATTGCCCTGCCATCCTTGCTTTGCCTGAAATTACCCTGATTGCAATTGCCATGCCTTGCCTTCGCATTTCTGAAATTGCCTTGCCATAACTTTCCTTGCCTGGATTTCCCTTGCCTGAAATTTTGTTGCCTTTCCTTGCCTGGAGTTTTCCTGCCTGGAATTGCCTTGCATTGACTTGCCTTACCAGAAATTTTCTTGCCTGAAATTTTCCTGCCTTGCATTGCCAAAAATAATCTTGAGTGGAATTGCCTTGCCTTACATTGCCTTGCCTTGCCTGGAATTGCCTTTCCAGCAATTGCCTTGTCTGTAATTGACTTGCCTTGCATTTTCAGAAATTGACTTGCCCTATATTGCCTTAACTTGCCTGTATTTGCCTTGCCTAGGATTGCATTTCCTTGCCTTACCTTACATTGCCTTGGATTGCCTTGTCTTGTATTGCCTTTCATTGCCTTATCTGAAATTCCCTTGTCTGGAATTGCCTTGCCTTGTTTTGTCCTGCTTTGCCTGGAATTGCCTTGACTTTCCTTACCTGAAATCGCCTTTCCAGGAGTTACCCTTTTTTGCCTTGCCTTGCCTTGCCTCGAATTGCCTTGCTTGAAAATTCCCTGACTTGCCTTGCCCCGAATTGCCTTTTCTGGATTTGGCCTGCCTTGCCTTGTTTTGCCTTGCCTTGCATTCCCTTACCTGAATTTTTTTCTTGCTGAGAATTTTCTTGCATTTATTTTTCTTGCCTAGCATGGAATTGCCTTTTCTGGAATTGCCTTGCTTCGACTTGCCTTGCCTTCGCTGGAATTGCCATGCCTAGAATTGTCTTGCCTTGCCTTGTGTTGTCTTGAATTGCCCTGCCTGGATTTGCCCTGCCTTTTCTTGCCTTGCCTGAAATTGCCCTGATTGCAATTGATCTGCCTTGCATTGCCTTTTCTGGAATTACCTTGCCATGCCTTGCCTTGCCTGGATTTGTCTTACCTGCAATTTCCTTGTCTATCCTTGCCTGGAATTGCCTTGCATTGATTTGCATTACCAAAAATTTTCTTGCCTGGAATTTTCTTGCCCTGCCTTACCTTGTCTTGTCTTGCTGGGAATTGCCTAGCCTGGAATTGCATTGCCTGACCATGCCTGGAGTTGCCTTGCTGGAACTGCCTTGCCTTGCCTGGCCTGGATTTGTCTTTTCTGGAATTTCCCTGCCTTGCCTTATGTGGAATTGCCTTGCCTGGAATTGTTTTATGTTGCTTTGCCTTGTCTGGAATTGTCTTTCCTGTAATTGCCTGGCCTGGATTTGCCTTGCTTTGCCCTGCCCTACGTGGAACTTCCCTGCCTGGAATTGCTTTGTCTTGCCTTGCCTTGCCATTTATTCCCTTGCCTTGCCAAAATTGCCTTTCCTGGAGTTGCCTTGCCTTTTCTTTCCTTGACTTTCTTTGCCTTGCCTTTCTCTTCCTTGCATGTTATTGCCTTGCCTTGCCTGAAAGTTTTTTGCGTTGCCTTTATTTCTCTAGCCTAGGATTCACCTGCCTGGAATTGTTTTTCCTTGGCTTCCCTTGCCTTACGTGGAATTGCCTTGCCTATAATTGCCTTGCGTTGTCTTGCCCCAAACTGACCTGCCTTGCATTACCTTCCCTGCAATATTCCTTCCCAGAATTGCACTGCATTGCCTTGCCTTGCCTGGAATTGCCTTACTTTTCATTGCCTGTAATTGACTTTCCCTGAGTTGTCTTGCATTGCCTTTCCTTTCCTTGCGTGGGATTGCCTTGCCTGAAATTGTCCTGTATGGAATTATCTTGCCTGGATTTGCCTTGCCTTGCATTGCTGGAATTTCCTTGCTTTGAAATGCTTTGCATTGCACTGCCTTCCCTTACCTTGCTTTTCCCTGCCTGGAATTGCCCTGCCTTGCTTCCCTGAAATAGCTTTGTGTTGACTTTTCTTGTTTTGCCTTGTCTTGACTGAAGTTGCCCTGCCTTATCTTGCCTTGCCTAGCCTAGAATTGCCTTGCCTGGAATTGTCCTGCCTTGCCTTGCCAAAAATTTCCTTGAGTGGAGTTGCCTTGCCTTACATTGCTTTGCCTTGCCTGGAATTGTCTTTCCAGCAATTGCCTTGCCTGTAATTGCCTTGCCTTGCATTGCCAGCAATTGCCTAGCCTTAAATTGCCTTGCATTGCATTGCCTTTACTTGCCTCAAATTGTCTTGCTTAGAATTGCATTGCCTTGCCTGGAATTGCCCTTCCTTGACTTGCCTGGAATTTCCTTCTCTGGAATGTTCTTGTCTTGCCTTGTCTTGATTTGCCTGGAATTGCGTTGCCTTGTTTTGCCTGAAATTGCCTTTCCTGGAATTGCACTTTTCTGCCTTGCCTTACCTCGAATTGACTTGTTTGAAATTTCCCTGCCTTGCCTTGATTTAAATTTTCTTTCCTGAAATTTGCCTGCGTTGTCTTGTTTTGCCTTGTCTTGAGTTCACTTGCCTGGAATTTTTTGCTTTCTGAGGATTTTCTTACATATCATGTTCTGGCCTAGACTGAAATTGCCCTGACTGAAATTGCCTCCCTTTTACTTGCTTTGTTTTTCCTGGAATTACCTTGCCTAGAATTGTCTTGCCTTGCCTTGCGTTTTCTAAAATTGCCCTGCCTGGATTTGCCCTGCCTTTATTTTCCTTGCCTGAAATCACCCTGATTGCAATTGCCCTGCATTGCCTTGACTTTTCTGGAATTGCCTTGCCTGGATTTGCCTTGCATGCAATTTCCTTGCCTATCCTTGCCTGTAATTGCTTCGCATCGACTTGCCTTACCAGAAATTTTATTTCCTCAATTTTCTTTCTTTGCCTTGCTTTGTCTTTGCTTGCCGGGAATTGCCTTGACATTCCTGGTTGCATGGAATTGCCTTTCCTGGGATTGCATTGATTCTCCTTGCCTTGCAGAAAATTGCCTAGCCTGGAATTTCCTTGCCTGACCGTGCCTGGAGTTGCCTTGCTTGGAATTGCCTTGCCTTGCCTGGTCTGGATATGCCTTTCCTGGAATTGCCCTCCCTTTCCTTATGTGGAATTGCCTTGTCTTGCTTTGCCTTGCCCGGAGTTGCCTTTTCTGCAATTGCCTAGCCTGGATTGGCCTTGCCTTCCCCTGCCTTGCCTAGAACTGCCCTGCCTAGATTTGCTTTGTCTTGCCTTGTCTTGCCTTGCCTTGCCTTTCTTCCTTTGCCTTGCCTAGAATTGCCTTTTCTGGAATTTCCTTTTCTTTTCTTGCCTTGACTTTCTTTGCCTTGTCCTTCCTTGCCTTGCCTGGTATTGCTTTGGCTTGCCTGGAATGTTTTTTGCATTGCCTTTATTTGCCTAGTCTGGTATAGCCCTACCTGTAATTGTTTTGTCTTGGCTTGAGTTGCCTTGCCTGGAATTGTTTTGCCAATAATTCTTTTGCCTTGTCTTGCCCAAAACTGACCTGCCTTGCATTTCCTTCCGTGAAATTTTCCTACCTGGAGTTGCACCTCCTTGCCTTGCCTTTCCTGGAATTGCCTTACATTTCATTGCCTGGAGTTCACTTTCCCTGAATTATCTTGCCTTACCTTGCATGGGATTGCCTTTCCTGGGATTGCCTTGCCTGGAATTGACTTGCCTTGCTCTGCCTGGAATTTTTTGGCTTGGAAATGTCTTGCATTGCACTTCCTTGTCTTACCTTGCTTTTCCATGCCTGGAATTGCCCTGCCTTTCATTCCCTGGAATAGCCTTGCGTGGAATTGCCTTGTCTTGCCTTGCTTTGACTGGAGTTTCCTTGTGTTGCCTGCCTTGCCTAGCCTTGAATTGCCTTGCCTGGAATTGCCCTGTCTTGCATTGCCAAAAATGTCCTTGAGTGGAATTACCTTTCCTTACATTGCCTTGCTTTGTCTGGAATTGCCATTTCAGCAATTGCCTTTCCTGGAATTGCCTTGCCTTGCTCTGCGTTACCTTGCATTGCCTGAAATTGCCTAGCCTGCAATTGCCTTGCCTTGCCTTGCCTAGAATTGCCTTTTCTGGAATTGAGTCTCCTTTCATTGCCTTGTTTCGCCGTGACCAAAATTGACTTTACTGAAATTGCCTTGCGTTGCCTTGCCTTGCATTGTCTAAAAAATCCTGGCCTATTTGCCTTACATTGCCTTGCCTTTCCTCGCCTAAAGTTGCCTTGCTTGGAATTGACTTGCCTTGCTTTGCCTGAAATTTTCTTGTTTGGAATTGCCTTTTATTGCACTGCCTTGCCTTCTTTTCTTTTTTTTTGCCCGGAATTGCTCTTTCTTGCTTTCCCTGGAATAGTCTTGCGTGGAACTGCCTTGTCTCACCATACCTTGAATGGAGTTGCCTTGTCTTGCCTTGCCTTGCCTAGCCTAAATTTGCCTTGCCTGAAATTGCCCTGACTTGCAATGCCAAAAATGGCCTTGAGTGGAATTGTCTTGCCTTACATTGCCTTGCCTTGCCTGGAATTGCCTTTCTCGAAATTGCCTTGCCTGGAATTGCCTTGATTTGCCTAGAAATTTATTGCCTTGCCTTACCTTGCCTTGCCTGGAATTGCCTTGCCTTGCCTTACCTTGTCTTGGCTTGCCAGGAATTTCCTTGACTTTCCTGGCCTTGTATGGAATTGCCTTTCCTGGAATTGCCTAGCTTGGAGTTGCCTTGGCTGACTGTGCCTAAAGCTGCCTTGCCTGGAATTGCCTTGCCTTGCCTGTTCTGGATTTGCCTTTCTGGTATTGTTCTGCCTTGTTTTACGTGGACTTGCCTTGCCTGGAATTGCCTTGTCTTGCTTTGCGTCGCCTGGAATTTCCTTTCCTGCCTGGCCTGGATGATCTTGCCTTGCCCTGTCTTGCCTGGAACTACCCTGCCTGGATTTGCTTTGTCTTGCCTTTTCTTCCCTTGTCTTCCCTTGCCGTTCCTAGAATTGCCTTTTCTGGAATTGCCTTGCCTTTTCTGTCCTTGACTTTTTTACCTTGCCCTTTCTTGCCTTGCCTCGTATTGCCTTGCCTTGTATTGTCCAAATCTGACCTAACTTGCATTACCTTACTTGAAATTTCCCTGACTGGAATTCCACAGCCTTGCTTACCTTGCCTGGAATTGCCTTGCCTTTCATTGCCTGTAATTGACTTTCCATGAATTGTCTTGCATTAACTTGCCTTTCCTTGCATGAAATTGCCTTGGCTAAAATTGTGTTGCCTAAAATTTTCTAGCCTGGAATTGCCTTGCCTTGCCTGGATTTGCCTTTTCTGGAATTGACTCTCCTTGTCTTGTCTTGCCTTGCCGTGACTAAAATTGACTTTACTGAAATTGCCTTGTGTTGCCTTGCCTTGCCGAAAAGAGCCTTGCCTATTTGCCCTACATTACCTTGCCTTGCCTAGACTAGAATTGCATTTCCTGGAATTGCCTTGCCTTGCTTTGCCTGGAATATCCTTGCTTAAAATTGCATTGCATTGCACTGACTTACCTGGAATTGCCCTGCCTTGCTTTCCCTAGAATAACCATTTTATGAAACTGCTTGTCTCGCCTTGCCTTAACTGGAGTTGCCTTGTCTTGCCTTGCGTAGCCTAGGATTTCCTTGCCTGAAATTGTCCTGTCTTGCACTGCCAAATATTGTCTTGAGTGAAATTGCCTTGCCCTATATGGCCTTGCCTTGCCTGAAATTGCCTTTTCAGCAATTGCCTTGACTGGAATTGCCTTGTCTTGCCTTGCCATGTATTGCGTAGCCTGAAATTGTCTTGCCTTGCATTGCCTTGACTTGCATGTTATTGCGTTGCCTAGTATTGCATTGACTTGCTTTACCTTGCCTTGCCTAGAATTGCATTGCCTTGCTTTTCCTTGCCTTGCCTGTAATTGCCTTGCCTTAAATTGCCTTTTCTTGCCTTGCCTGGAATTTCCTTTTCTGGAATTGCCTTGCCTTGTCTTGCCTTGCCTTGTCTGGAATTGCCTTGCCTTGCCTTTCCTGAAATCGCCTTGCCCCGAATTGCCCCTTTTTGCCTTGTCTTGCCTTGCCTCGAATTGCCTTGCTTGCAATTTTCCTGCCTTGCCTTGCTTGTATTGTCTTTTTTGGAACTGGACTGCCTTGCCTTGTTTTGCCTTGCCTTCTATTCCCTTGCCTGAAATTTTTTTGCCTTGCTGGGTATTTTCTTGCATTGCATTTCCTTGCTTAGCCTGGCATTGCCCTGTCTGGAATTGCCTTGCTTTGGCTTGCCTTGCCTTGCCTAGAATTGCCTTGCCTTGTCTTGCATTGACTGGAATTGCCCTGCCTGGATTTAACCTGCCTTTCCTTGCCTTGCCTGAAATTGCCCTAATTGCAATTGCCCTGCCTTGCGTTGCTTTTCCTGGAATTGCCTTGCCATTCCTTGCCATGCCTGGATTTGCCTTGCCTGAAATTTTCTTGCCTGAAATTGCCCTAATTGCAATTGCCCTGCCTTGCGTTGCTTTTCCTGGAATTGCCTTGCCATTCCTTGCCATGCCTGGATTTGCCTTGCCTGAAATTTTCTTGCCTGTAATTGCCTCACGTTGACCTGCCTTACCAGGAATTTTTCTTCCTGGAATTTTTTTGTCTTGCCTTGCTTTGTCTTGGCTTGTCAGGAATTTCCTTGACTTTCCTGTTCTTGTATGGAATTGCCTTTCTTGAAATTGACTTGCTTTGCTTTGCCTTGCAGGAAAATTGCCTAGCCTAAAATTGCCTTTCCTGACTGTGCCTGGAGTTGCTTTGGCTGGAAGTGCCTTGCCTTGCCTGGCCTAGATTTGCCTTTTCTGGTATTGCCCTTCCTTGCCTTATGTGGAATTCCCTTGCTTGAATTTGTTTTGTCTTGCTTTGCCTTGCCTGAAATTGCCTTTCCTGCAATTGCCTAGCCTAGATTTTTCCTGCCATGCTCTGCCTTGCGTAGGACTGCCCTGCCTGGATTTGCATTGTCTTTCCTTGTCTTGCCTTCCCTTGCCCTGCCTTGCTTTCCTTTGCCTTGCCTGGAATTGTCATTCCTGGAATTGCCTTCCATTTTCTTGCCTTGACTGTCTTTGCTTTTTGCTTTCTTGCCTTGCCTGGTATTGCCTTGCCTTGCCTGAATTATTTTTGCATTGCCTTTATTTGCCTAGCCTGGGATTGCCCTGCCTGGAATTGTTTTGCCTTGGCTTCCCTTGAGTTGCCTGGAATTATCTTGCCTATAATTGCCTTGCCTTGTCTTGCCCAAAGGTGGCCTGCCTTGAATTACCTTACCTAAAATTTTCCTGCCTGTAATTGCAGTGCCTTGCCTTGCCTTGAATAAAATTGTCTTCCGTTTCTTTGTCTGGAGTTGACTTTAACTGAATTGTCTTGCATTGCCTTACGTTTCTTTGCATGGGATTGCCTTGGCTGGAATTGTCTTGCCTGAAATTATCTTGCCTGGAATTGCCTTGCCTTGCTTTTCGTTGCATTGCATTGCATTGCCTGAAATTCCCTAGTCTGGAATTGCCTTGCCTGGAATTGCCTTTTCTGGAATTGAATCTCCTTGCCTTGTCTTGTCTTTCCTTGCTATAACTAAAATTGACTTTCCTGAAATTGCTTTTCATTGCCTTGCCTTGCCTAAAGAGCCTTGCCTAGCTTTGCTCTACATTGCCTTTCTTGCCTAACCTAGAATTGCCTTGCCTTGCCTTGACTTGCCTGGAATTGCTTTTTCTAAAATTGACTCTCCTTGCCTTTCCTTGCCGTGACTAAAATTGACTTTAATAAAATTGCCTTGCGTTGTCTTGCATTGCCTAAAAAAGCCTTGCCTAGATTTGCCCTGCATTGCCTTCCCTTACCTAGTCTAGAATTGCCTTTCCTAGAATAGCCTTGCCTTGCTTTCCCTGGAATTTCCTTGCTTGGAGTTGCCTTGCATTGCACTGCATTGCCTTACCTTGCTTTTTCTTGCCTGGAATTGCCCTGCCTTGCTTTCCCTGGAATAGCCTTGCCTAGAATTGCCTTGTCTTGCCTTGCCTTGACTGGAGTAGCCTTGTCTTGCCTTGCGTTGCCTAGCCTGCACTTGTGTTGCCTGGAATTGACCTGCCTTGCATTGCCAAAAATTGCCTTGAGTGGAATTGCATTGCCTTATATTGCCTTGCCTTGCCTGTAATTGCCTTACGTAGAATTGCATTGCCTTGCCTTACCTTGCCTTACCTGTAATTGCCTTGCCTTGAAATGCCCTTTCTTGCCTTGCCTGTAATTACTTTGTCTGTAATTGCCTTCCCTTGTCTTGCCTTGCCTTTCCTGGAATTTTCTTGCCTTGCCTTGCCTGAAATCGCCTTGCCTGGAATTGCCTTTCCTGCAATTGCCTTGCATGGAATTACCTTCCCTTGCCTTTCCCTGATCTCTTTCCTTCCCTTGCCTGGAATTTACGTTCCCACAATTTTCTTGCATTGCCTTGCCTTTTTGCATAGGATTGCATTGCCTGGAATTGACTTGCCTGGAAATGCCTTGCCTTGCCTCAGGTTGCCTTGCCTTGCCTTGCCTGGTATTTCCTAGGCAGGAATTGCCTTGCTTTGCCTTGGCTAAAATTGCCTTGCCTGAAATTGCAACTTTTGTCTTGCCTTGCATTGCCTTTCTGTGCCTAAAATTGACATTCCTGCAATTGCCCTACATTGTGTTGCCTTGCCTTGCCTAAAATTGTCTTGCTTATAATTTTTCTGCCTTGACTTTCCTTGCCTTCACTTGCCTTGCCTTACCTAACCTAGAATCGCCTTGCCTGGAGTTGCCTTGCTTTGACTTGCCTGACATTTACTTGCTTGGAATTGCCTTGCATTGCATTGCTTTGTCTTGCCTTGCTTTTTTTGACTAAAATTGCCCTGCATTGCCTTCTCTGGAAAAGCCTTGCCTGTATTTGCCTTGTCTTGTTTTGCCCTGATTGGAGTTTTCTAGTTTTGAATTGCCTTGCCTTGCGTTTCCTTGCCTGGAATTGCCTTGCCTAAAATTGTATTGCCTTGAGTAGACTTGCCTTGCCTTGACTGTATTCCCTTGTCTGTAATACCCTTCCCTTGCCTTAGCTGGAATTGTCTTGCCTGGAATTGCTTTTCCCTACCTTGCCTCACCTTGCCTTGCCTGGAATTGTCTTACCTTGACTTGACTGAAATTGCTTTGCCTCGAGTTGCCTTGCCTTGCCTAGCCTGGAATTGCCCTGTCTTGGCTTTTCTTGCCTTGCCTGGAATTGCCTTGCATAAAAATGCCTTGCCTTGCCTTGTCCGGAAATGCCCTGCCAGAAATTGTCCTGCCTTACCTTGCTTTTCCTGAAATTGCCTTGCCTTACCTTGCCTTGCCTAAAATTGTCCTTCTTGAAATTGACCTGCCTTGCCTTTCTTTTCCTGCAATTTCTTTGCCTTGCGTTGCCTTGCTGTGCCTAAAATGGACTGTTCTAAAATTGTCTTACTTTGCCTTCCCTTGACTAAAAGAGCCTTGCCTCGAATTGCCCTACATACTTTTGCCCTTCCTTGCCTGGAATTGCCTTGCTTAGAATTGCCTTGCCTTGCATTGCTTTGCCTTGCCTAAAATTGTCTTGCCTGGAATGTGCTTTTTTTGCCTTGCCTCGAATTTCCTTACCTGAAATTTTTTTTGTCTTGCCTTTCCCTGCATTGCCTGAAATTGCCTTACCTGGAATAGACTTGCCTTGCCTTGCCTGGATTGGAATTGCCTTGCCCTGTGTTGTCTTGCCTTGCCTGCAATTTCATTGCCTTGCTTTATCTGGTGTTGCCTTCCCTGGAATTGCCTTTCCACGCCTTACCTAAAATTGCCTTGCCTGGGATTGCCTTTCCCTGCCTTCTTTTGCCTTAGTTTTTCTGGAATTGTCTTTCTGGCAATTGTCTTGCTTGGAATTGGCCTGCCTTGCATTTCCTGGAGTTGCCTTCACTGGAATTCCCATGCCTGTTCTTCCCTTTCCATGCCTTTCCTTGCCTTGCTTTGCCTTACCTTGCCTTGACTTGACTTGTTTTGCCTAGAATCGCCTTGCCTGGAATTGCCTTGCCTTTAGTTTTCTTGCATTGGCTTGCCTGGAATTGCCTTGCATTGCCTTGATTTTCCTTGCCTGAAATTTCCCTGCCCTGCCTTCCCTGAAATAGCCTTGTGTGTAATTGCCTTGTCTTGCCTTGGCTGACTTCAATTGCTTTGCTTTGAATTACCTTGTCTTGCCTTTTATCACCTGGAATTGCATTGCCTAGAATTGCCTTGCCTTGCGTTGCCTTACCTTGCCTTGACTTGACTGGAATTGCCTTGCCTGGAATTGTCTTCTTTTCCCTTAGCTGGAATTGCGTTCCGCGGAAATACATTTTCCTGCCTTGTCTTGCCTTGCCTTGCCTGGCGTTGCTTTTCTAGAAATTGCCTTGCCTTGCATTGCCAGGAATTGGCTTGCCTTGCATTGCCTTGCCTTGAGTGGAATTGTCTTGTGTAGAATTGCATTGTCTTGCCTTACTTTGCCTTGCCTGAAATTGCCCTGCCTGGAAATGCCCTGCCTTGATTTGCCTTTCCTGGAATTGCCTTTCCTTGCCTTGCCTTCCCTGAAATTACCTTGGCTGTAATGTTCTTGAATTGTCTTGCCTTTTCTTGACTTGCCTGGAATTTCTGTACCTGGAATTCTTTTTTGTCTTGTCTTACCTTGCATTGCCTGGATTGTCTTTCATGGAATAGCGTTGCATTGGTTGGAATTTTGTTGCTTTGCGTTGTGTTGCCTTGCCGGGAATTGCCTTGCCTGGAATTGCATTGCCTTGCCTTGTCTGGAGTTGCCTTCCCTGGATTGCCTTGCCTTGCCTTACCTACAATTGCCTTGCCTGGAATTGTCTTTCTCTGCCTTATCTTGCCTTGCCTTGCCTGGAATTGTCTTTTCTGCAATTTCCTTGCCTAGAATTGCTGTGCTTTGCCTGGACTTCCTGGAATTGCCTTGACTGGTATTGCCTCGTTTCGCCTTACCTTGCCTTGTCTTGCCTTGCCCTGCCTGGAATTGGCTTGCCTAGAATTTTCTTGCCTGGAGTTATCTTACCTTGCCTTACCTGAAATTTCTTTGCCTGCAATTGCCTTGCATTGCCTTGCCTGGAGTTGCCCTGCCTTGCCTTTCCTAAAATAGCCTTGCATAAAATACCTTGTCTTGTCTTGCCTTGCCTTCACTGGAATTGCCTTGCTTCAAATTGCCTTGCCTTGTGTTACCTTGCCTTGCCTTGACTGGAATTGCCTTGCCTGGAAAAACCTTCCCCTGCCTTGTCTTGCCTTGCCTTACCTGGAATTGCCTTTTCAGCAATTATCTTACCTGGAATTTCCTTGCCTAGAATTGCCTTTCCTTTTCTTCCCTGAAATTTCCCTGCCTTTCTGGAAATTGCCCTGCCTTGACTTGCCTTGCCTGCAATTGCCTTGTTTTGCATTGACTTGCCTTGAATTGCATTTCTTTACCTTACCTTGCCTTGTCTGGAATTACCTTTATTTGCCTAGACTGGAATTACCTTGTCTGCAGTTGTTTTGCCTTTAATTGCTTTGACTTGCCTTGCCTGAAATCGCCTTGCCTGGAATTGCCCTTTTTTGCTTTTCCTTGCCTTGCTGCGAATTGCCTTGCTTAGAATTTTTCTGCTTTGCCTTGCCTCGAATTGCTTTGCATTAAATTGCACTGCTTTGTTTTAACTTTTTTTACCTCGAATTACCTTTCCTGGAATTGGCCTGCCTTGCCCTGTTTTCCCTTGCCTCGAATTACCTTCAGTTGATGCCTTGATTGCGATGCCTTGCCTTGCCTGTTATTGCCTTGCCTAAAATTGCCCTTCCTTGCCTAGCTTTGCCTTGGCTGGAATTGCCTTGCCTTGACCTGCCTGAACGTGTCTTGCTTGGTCTTGCCTAGAGTTACCTTACATTGCCTGAAATTACCTTGTCTAGAATTGCATTGCCTTGCCTTTTAAATACCTTTCCCTTCCTTGACTTGCCTTTCCTTGCCTGGAATTTCCTAGCCCGGAATTGCCTTGCCTGAGCATGCCTGGAGTTGCCTTGCATGGAACTGTCTTGCCTGGCCTGGCCTGGAATTTCCTTTCCTGGAATTTCCCTGCCTTGCCTAATGTGAAATTGCCTTGCCTGGAATTTTCTTTCCTGCAAATGCCTAGCCTGGATTTTCCTTGCCTTACCCTGCCTTGCCTGGAACTGCCCTGACTGAATTTGCTTTGTCTTGCCTTGTCTTGCCTTACCTTGTGTTGCCTTGCCCTGCCTTTGCTTGCCTCGCCTAGACTTGCCTTTCCTGTTATTGCCTTGCTTTTTTTTGTTGCCTTGACTTTCTTTGCATTGTTCTTTCTTTCCTTGTCTGGTATTGCCTTGCCTTGCCTTTCCTGGAATTTTCTTGCGTTGCCTTTATTTGTCTAGCCTCGGATTTCCCTGCTGGAAATTGTTTTGCCTTGGGTTGCCTTGTCTTACCTGGAATTGCCTTGCGTATAATTGCCTTGCCTTGTCTTGCCCAAAACTGACCTGCCTTGCATTACCTTACCTGAAATTTCCCTGCATGGAATTGCACTGCCTTGCCTTGCCTGAAATTGCCTTGCCTTTCATTGCCTGGAATAGACTTTCCCAGAATTGTCTTGCATTGCCTTGCCTTTTCTTGCATGGGATTGCCTTGACTGGAATTGTCTTGCCTGGTATTGCCTTGCCTTGCTTTGCCTGGAATTTCCTTGCTTGGAAATGCCTTGCATTGCACTGCCTTTTCTTACCTTGATTTCCTTGCCTGAGCTTGCCCTTCCTTGCTTTCCCTGGAATAGCTTTCCTTGGAATTGCCCTGACATTCCTTGCCTTGACTGGAGTTGCCCTGTCTTGCATTGCCTAGACTAGAATTGCCTTGCCTGGAATTTCCCTGCCTTGCATTCCCAAAAATTGCCTTGAGTGGAATTGCCTTGCCTGAAATTTTCGTGCCTGAAATTCCCTTGCCTTGCATTCCCTTGAGTTGCATGGAATTGTCTTGCCTAAAATTGCATTGCCTCGCCTTACCTTGCCTTGCTCGAATTTGACTTGCCTTGAATTGCCCATCCTTGCCTTGCCTCATATTTCCTTTTCTGGTGTTGCCTTGCCTTGCCTTGTCTTGTCTTGCTTTGCCTGGGATTGCCTTGCCTTGCCTTGCCTTGCCTTGCCTTGCCTTGCCTTGCTTTGAATTGCCTTTCCTGGAAATGGCCTGCCTTGCCTTGTTTTGCCTTGCCTTGCCTGGAAACTTTTGCATTGTTGGGTATTTTCTTGCATTGCCTTTCCTTTCCTATCCTGTAATTGCTCTGTCTTTATTTGCCTTGCTTTGACTTGACTTGCCTTGCCTGGAATTGCCTTGCCTAGAATCGTCTTGCCTTACATTGTGTTGTCTGGAATTGTCCTGCCTGGATTTGCCCTGTCTTTTCTTGCCTTGCCTCAAATTGCCCTGATTCCAATTGCCCTGCATTGCCTTGCCTTGCCTCAAAATGCCTTGTCATGCCTTACCTTGCCAGAATTTGTCTTGGCTGCAATTTCCTTGCCTATCTTTGTCTGTAATTGCCTCTCATTGACTTAGCTTACCAGGGATTTTCTTGCCTGGAATTTTCTTGTCTTCCTTTGCTTTGTCTTGGCTTGCTGGGAATTGCCTTGACTTACCTGGCCTTACATGGAATTGCCGTTCCTGAAATTGTCTTGCTTTGCATCGCCTTGCTGGGAAATGCCAAGCCTGGAATTGCCTTGCCTGTTTGTGCCTGGAGTTGCTTTTCCTGGAATTGCCTAGCCTTGCTTGGCCTGGATTTGCCATTGCTGGAATTTCCCTGCCTTGCCTCATGTGGAATTGCTGTACCTGGAATTGCCTTGCCTTGCTTTGCCTTGCCTGGAATTTCCTTTCCTGCAATTGCCTAGCCTGTATTTGCCTTGCCTTTCCCTGCCTTGGCTGGAGCTGCCCTGCCTGGATTTACTTTGTCTTGCCTTGTCTTGCATTGCCTTGTCTTTCCTTCCCTAGCATTGCCTAGAATTGCCTTTCTTGGAATTGTCTTGCCTTTTCTTGCCTTGATTTTCTTTACCTTGCCCTTCCATGCCTGGCTGGGTATTGGCTTGCCTTGCCTGGAATTTTTTTGCTTTGCCTTAATTCGCCGAGCCTGAGAATGCCCTGCCTGGAATTGTTTTGCTTTGTCTTCCCTTGCCTTGCGTGGTATAGCCTTGCCTATAATTGCCTTGCCTTGTCTCTCCCAAAACTGCACTGCCTTACATTACATTTCCTAAATTTTTTCTGCCTGGAATTGCCGCACCTTGTCTTGCCTTGCCTGGAATTGCCTTGCATTTCATTGCCTGGAATTGTCTTGCCTGGAATTGCCTTGCCTTGCTTTGCCTGGAATTTTTTGGCTTGGAAATATCTTGCATTGAACTGCCTTGCCTTACCTTGCTTTTCCATGCCTGGAATTGCCCTGCCTTTCATTCCCTGGAATAGCCTTGCGTGGAATTGCCTTTTCTTGCTTTGCCTTGACTGAAGTTTCCTTGGGTTGCCTGTCGTGCTTAGCCTTGAATTTCCTTGCCTGGAATTGCCCTGCCTTGCATTGCCAAAAATGTCCTTGAGTGGAATTTTTTTCCTTACATTACTGTGCTTTGCCTGGAATTGCCTTTCCAGCACTTGCCTTGCCTGGAATTGCCTTGCCTTGAATTGCCAGGAATTGCCTTACCTAAAACGGCCTTGCCTTGTCTTGCTTTGACTTGCCTAGAATTGCATTGCCTTGCCTTACCTTGACTTGACTGGAATTGCCTTGACTTGAACTGTCCTTCCTTTCCTTGTCTGGAATTTTCTTTTCTGGAATTGCCTTGCCTTGTCTTGTCTTGCTTTGCCTGCAATTGACTTGACTTGCGTTGCCTAAAATCGCCTTGCCCGGAATTGCCCTTTTTTGCCTTGCCTTGCCTTGCCTCTACTTGCCTTTCTTGAATTTTCTCTGCCTTGCCTCGTCTCAAATTGACTTTCCGGGAATTGGTCTGCCTTGCCTTGTTTTCCCTGGTCTTGAATTTCCTTGCCTGGAATTGTTTTGCTTGCTGAGAATTTTCTTGCATTTTTTTCTTCTTGTTTAGCCTGGAATTGCCTTGTCTGTAATTGCCATAATTCGAGGTGCCTTGCCTTGACTGGAATTGCCTTGCCTAGAATTGTCTTGCTTTTCCTTGCATTGTCTGGAATTTCCCTGTCTTGATTTGCCCTTCCTTTCCTTGCTTTGCCTAAAGTTTCCCTGATTGCAATTGCCCTACCTTGTCTTGTCTTTCCTGGAGTTGCCTTGCCGTGCCTTGCCTTGCCTTGCCTGGATTTGCGTTGCCTGCAATTTCCTTGCCTATCCTTGCCTGGAATTTACTTGCCTGGAATTGCCTTGCATTGACTTGACTTACCAGGAATTTTCTTGCCTGAAATTTCCTTGCCTTGCCTTTCCTGGTCTTGGCTTGCCGGGAATTGCCTTGACTTTCCTGGCTTTGAATAAAATTGCTTTCCTGGAATTTCCTTGCCTTTCCTGGAGTTGTTTAGCCTGGAATTGCATTGCCTGATCGTACCTGGTGTTGCCTTGCCTGGAATTGTCTTGCATTGCCTGGCCGATTTGCCTTTTCTGAAATTGCCCTGTCCTGCCTTTTGTGGAATCGCCTTGCCTGGAATTGCATTGTCTGGAATTGTCTTTTCTGCAATTGCCTAGCCTGGATTTGCCTTGCCTTGTACTGTCGTGCCTGGAACTGCCTTGCCTGAAATTGCTTTGCCTTGGCTTGCGTTGCCTTGCCTGAATTACCTTGCCTGAAATTCCCTTGCTTGAAATTGCCTTGCATTATTTTTCCCTAAACTGACCTGCCTTGCATTAGCTTACCTAAAATTTTTCTGCCTGGAACTGCCCCGCCTTGCCTTGCTCTGCCTAGAACTGCCTTTTCTAGAATTGCCTCGACTTGTCTTGCTTTGCTTTGCCTTGCTGTGACTAAAATTGGCTTTACTTAAATTGCCTTTCCTTTTTTTATCTTGTCTAAAAGAGCTTTGCCTATTTTCCCTACATTGCTTTCGTTGTCTAGCCTCGAATATTTTTGCCTGGAATTTCCTTGCCTTGCTTTGCCTGTAATTTTCTTGCTTATAATTGCCTTGCATTGCACTGCCTTGCCTTACCTTGCTTTTCCTTGCCTAGAATTGCCCTGCCTTGCTTTCCCTGGAATAGGCATGCTTGGAATTGCCTTGTCTTGCCTTGCCTTGATTGGAGTTGCCTTGTCTTGCCTTGCGTTGCTTAGCATAGAATTGCCTTTCTTAAAATTCCCCTGCCTTGTATTGACAAATACTCCCTTTAGTGGTATTGCCTTGCTTTACGTTGCCTTGTTTTGTCTTCAATTGCCTTTCCAGTAGTTGCCTTGCCTGGAATTGCCTTGCCTTGCGTTGCAAGGCATTGCCTTGCCTGAAATTGCCTTGCCTTATATTGCCTTAACTTGCCTGGAATTCCCTTGTCTGGAATTGCCTTGCCTTGTCTTGTCTTGCACTGCCTGTAATCGTCTTGACTTGCCTTGCCTGAAATCGCGTCTCCCAGAATTGTTCTTTTTTGCCTTACTTTGCCTTGTCTCAAATTGCCTTGCTTGGAATTTTCCTGCCTTGCCTTGTCTCGAATTGCCTTGTTTGGAATTTCCCTGCATTGCCTTGCCTTGAATTGCCTTTTCTGGAATTGTGCTGCCTTGCCTTGTTTTGTCATGCCTTGAATTATTTTACCTGGAATTTTTTAACCTTGCTGGGAATTTTCTTGCATTGCCTTTTCTTGCCTAGCCTGGAATAGACCTGTCTGGAATTGCCTTGTTTTGCCTTGCCTTGCCTGGAATTGCCTTGCCTAGAATTGTTTTGCCTTCTCTGTGTTGCCTGGAATTGCCCTGCCTGGATTTGCCCAGCCTTTTCTTGCTTTGCCTGAAATTGCCCTTATTAAAATTGCATGCCTTGCCTTGTCTTTCCTGAAATTGCCTTGCCATCCCTTGCCTTTTCTGGATTTGCCTTGCCTGGTTTTACCTTGACTGGATTTGACTTGCCTGGAATTTACTTGCCTAAAATTGCCTTGCATTGACTTGCCTTACCAGGGTTTTATTTTGCCTGGATTTTTTTTGTCTTGCCTTGCCTTGTCTTTGCTTCCCAGGAATTGCCTTGACTTTTCTGTCCTTGCATGGAATTGCCTTGACTTTTCTGTCCTTGCATGGAATTGCCTTTTCTGGAATTGCCTTGCCTTGCCTGGAATTGTCTAGCCTGACATTGACTTGCCTGACAGTGCCTGGAGTTGCCTTACCTGGAATTGCTTTGCCTCGCCTGGCCTGGATTTGCCTTTCCTGGAATTGTTCTACATTGCCTTATGTGGAATTGCCTTGCTTGGATTTGCCTTGTCTTGCTTTTCCTTGCCTGGAATTTCCTTTCCTGAAATTTTCTAGCCTGAATTTGCCTTGCATTGCCCTGTCTTGCCTGGAACTGCCTTGCCTGGATTTACTTTGTCTTGTCTTGTCTTGCCTTTGCTTTTCTAATCTTGCCCTTCCTTGCCTTGCCTGGTATTGTCTTGCCTTGCCTGGAATTTTTTTGCATTGCATTTATTTGCCTAGCCTGGGTTTGCCCTGCCTGGAATTGTTTTGTCTTGGCTTGCTTTGTTTTGCCTGGAATTGACTTGCCTATAATTGCCTTGTTTTGTCTTTCACAAAACTGACCATCCTTGAAATTTCCCTGCCTTGAATTGCACCGCCTTTCCTTGCCTTTCCTGGAATTGTCTTGCCTTTTGTTGCCTGGAATTGACTTTCCATAAATTTTATTGCATTGCCTTGCCTTTCCTTACATGGGATTGCCTTGCCTGGAATTGCCTTGCCTGGAATTGTCTTTCCTGGTATTGCCTTGCCTTGCTTTACCTTGCCTTTTCCTGCATGGGATTGCATTTACTGGAGTTGTCTTGCTTGAAAATTCCTTGCCGTGCCTTGCCTTGTTTTGCCTTGCGTTGTCTGGAATTGCCTAGCCAGGAATTGCCTTACCTTTTCTTGCCTGGAATTGCCTTTCTTTGCCTTGCCTTGTCGTGCCATGCCTATAATTGAATTTCCTAAAACTGCCTTCCGTTGCCTTGCCTTGCCTAAAAGAGAATTTCTGGAATTGCCCTACATTGCCTTGTTCTGCCTTTCCTGGATTTAACTTGCCTGGAATTGCCTTGTCATGAATTGTCTTGCCTTGCCCAACCTGTAATTGCTCTGCCTAAAATTGCCTTGGCTTGTTTTACCTGAAATTGCCTTGTCTTGAATAGCTTTTCCCTGCCTTGTCTTGCCTTGCCTTGCCAGGAATTTTTCTGCCTTGCATTGCCAGGGATTGCCTTGCCTGGATTTGCCTTGCCTTGCCCAAAATTGCCTTTCCTAGAATTAAATGCCTTGCCTTACCTTGCCTTTCTTAGAAGTCCCTTTTCTCAAATTGCCTTTTCTTTCCTTGCCTATAATTATCTTTTCCGGAATTGCTTTGCATTAAAGTCTTGCCTGAAATTTTCCTACATTGCCTTGCCCTGCCTTGCCTGAAATTTTATTGCTTAGAATTGCCTTGCCTTGCCTTATCTGGAATTGCCTTGTTTAAAGTTGACTTTCCGTGCCTTCTCTTGCCTTGCCTTGCCTGAAATTGCCTTGCCTGGAATTGACCCTTTTTACCTTGCTTTGCCTGGCCTTGTGGGGATAAAGTTGACTTTCCTGAAATTGCTTTATATTGCTTTGCCCTGTCTAGCCTGGAATTGGCCTACATTTTCTGCCCTGTCTTGCCTGAAATTCCCTTGCCTGGAATTGCCTAGCTTTGCCTTAGCTGGAATTGCCTTGTCTAGAATTGACTTTCCGTGCCTTCTCTCGCCTTGCCTTGTCTCAAATTGCCTTTCCTTGCCTTGACTGAAATTTTCTTGCTTGGAATTGCCTTGCATTGCATTGGCTTGCCTTGTCTTACTTTTCCTTGCCTGAAATTCCCCTGCCTTGCTTTCCCGGAACAGTCTTGCCTGGAATTGCCTTGTCTTGCCTTGCCTTGACTGGAATTGCCTTGTCTTGCCTTGCCTTGGCTGGAATTGCCTTGTTTGGAATTGTCTTGCCTTGTCTTTCATCGAATAAAATTGCCTTGGCTAGAATTGTCTTGCCTTGCCTTACCTGGAATTGCCTTGGCTGGAATTGCATTGCCTTGCCTGAGCTGAAATTGCCTTGTTTATAATTGCCTTCTTCCGCCTTGTCTTGCATTGCCTTGCCTGGAATTGCCTTACCTTGCATTGCCAAAAATTGCCTTGCCTGGAATTGCCTTGCCTTGCCCAGAATTGGCTTTCCTAAAATTGCATTGCGTTGCCTTACATTGCCTTGCTTGAAATTTCCTTTCCTCAAATTTCCTGTCTGTACCTTGTCTGTAATTGCCTTGTCTTGTCTTGTTTTGCCTTTCCTGGAATTGCCTTGCCTTGCCTAAAATCGCCTTGCCTGGAATTGCCCTTTTTAGCCTTGCCTTGTCTTGCCTCGAATTGCCTTGCTTGGAATTACCCTGCCTTGCCTTGCCTCAAATTGCCTTTCCTGGAATTGCCCTGCTTTACCTTGCCTTTCCTTACCTCAAATTGCCTTGCCTAAAATTAGCCTACTTTGCCTTGTTTTGCCTAGCCTTCAATTCCCTTCATTGGAATTTTTTCACCTTGCTGGGAAATTTTTTTGCCTTGCTTTGCTTGCCTAGCCTGGAATTGCCCTGTCTGGAATTTCCTTGCTTTGACTTGCCTTGCCTTGCCTCTAATTGTGATGCCTAGAAGTGTCTTGCCTTGCCTTACGTTGTCTGGAATTGCCCTGCTGGAAAATGCCCTTCCTTGCCTTTCCATGCCTTGCCTGTAATTAACCTGTCTGCAATTTCCCTTCCTTGTCTTGCCTTTCCTGGAATATTATTGCCTTGCCTTGCCAGAAATTTTATTTTCTTGCCTTGACTGGAATTTCATTGCCTTGCCTTGCCTTGCCTGCATTTGTCTTGCCTGCAATTTTTTTTTGCCTAGAGTTGCCTGAAATTTACTAACCTGGAATTGGCTTGCATTGACTTGCTTTGCCAGGAGATTTAGTGCCTGCAATTGCCTTGACTTGCCTAACGTTGTCTTGCCTTGCCTGAAATTGCCTTGAATTTCCTGGCCTAGCCTGGAATTTCCATTTCTGAAATTGTCTTGCATTGCCTTGCCTGGAATTGCCTTGCCTTGTGTTGTCTGGAGTTGCATTGCCTGGATTTTCCTTGCCTATCCTTGCCTGAATTTGCCTTTTTTGGAATTGCCCTGCCTTGCCTTACGTGGAATTGCCTTGCCTGAAATTGCCTTGTCTTACCTTGCCTTTCCTAGAATTACCTAGCCTAGAATTGCCTTGCCTTGCCTGGAACTGCCTTTTCTTGATTTGCCTTGTCTTACCTTGTCTTGTCTTTTCTTGCCTTTCTTTTTCTTGCCTTTATTTGACTAGAATTGCCTTGCCTGAAGTTGCCTTGCCTTGGCTTGCCTTGCCTTTCCTGGAATTGCCTTACCTAGAATTGACTTGCTTTGCCTTAACTTTTTTGGAGTTGCCCTGCCTTACCTTGTCTTGCCTGAAATTGTCCTGCCTGGAATTGCCCTGCCTTGCCTTGCCTTTCCTGAAATTGCCTTTCCTTTCCTTTCCTTGCCGTGCCATAAATTGACTTTTCCGAAATTGTCTTGCCTTGCCTAAAAAAGCCTTTCCTGGAATTTCCTTGCTTAGAATTGTCCTGCCTTGCCTTGACTTGCCTGCAATTTTCTTGCTTGGAATTGCCTTGCATTGCATTGCCTTGCCTTGCCTTGCGTGTAATTACCTTGCCTGGAATATCCTTGCCTTGCCTTTCCTTGGCTTTCCTTGCCAGTAATTTCCTTGCTTGAAATTGCCTTCCATTGCAATGCCTTGTCTTGACTGAAATACCCTTGCCTGGAGTTTTTGTCTTGCCTTGCCTTTCCTTGCTTTTTCTTAAATTTTCTTACCTGAAATTTTTTTGCCTTGCCTTGCATTGCATTGCCTGGAATTTTCTTGCCTGGAATACGCTTGTCTTGTTTTACCTTGATTGGAATTGCCTTGCCTAGTACTGCCTTCCCTTGCCTTGAATTTCTTTGACTAAAATTGTCTTGCCTTGCCATGTCTGGAGTTGCGTTCCATAGAATTGTTTTACCTGAAAATGCCTTGCCTGAGTTTGCCTTTCCATGCCTTCTCTTGCCTTAAATTTTCTGGAATTACCTTTCTTGCAATTTTCTTGTCTGGAATTGCCTAGCCTTGCCATGCCTGGATTTGTCTTGCCTTTTATTGCCTGGAATTGGCTTTATCACAATTTCTTTGCATTGCTTTGGCTTTTCTTGCATGGGAATTTTGTTGCCTGGAATTGTCGTCCTTAGAACTGCCTTACCTTGCCTTGGGGTGCCTTGCCTTACTTTGCCTGGTGTTGCCTAGCCTGGAGTTGCCTTGCCTTGACTTGCCAGGAATTGCCTTTCCTAAAACTGCCTTTTTTGCCTTGCCTTGCCTTGCCTTTTTTTCTGTTGCCTTGCCGTGCCTAAAATTGACTTTTCTGAAAATTCCTTGAATTGCCCTACATTGCCTTGCCCTGCCTTGCCTCAAATTTCCTTTTCTAGAATTGTGCTGCTATCTTTCACCTTGCCTTTTCTAGCCTAAAATTGCCTTGCCTGGAATTTCCTTGCTTTGCCCGGTATTTTTATGCTTGGAATTGCCTTGCATTGCATTGCCTTTCCTTTCTTGTCTGGAGTTGCCTTTTCTGAAATTGCCTTGCATTGTTTTACCTGAAATTGCCTTCCCTGGGGTTGCCTTTCCCTGCCTTCTCATTCCTTAATTTTCCTGGTGTTGTGCTTCCGTCAATTACTTTGCCTGAAAATTTTCTGCCTCGCATTGTCTTGAACTGCCTTTCCTGGAATTGCCTTGCTTATCCAAACTTAAAATTTTCTTGACTGGAATTGCCTTTCTCTTCCTTGTCTTACCTTGCCTTGCTTTGAATTGCTTTTCCTGAAATTGCCTTGTCTAAAATTGCATTGCCTTGCTTTTCCTGCTTTGCCTTGACTTGTCTGTAATTGAATTGGTTGGCATTGCCTTGTCTTTCCTTCCCTTGCCTTGATTTGCCTGGAATTGCCTTGCATGGAGTTGTTTTGCCTTACCTTGCCTTGCCTTGCCTGAATGCCTTTCATGCATGGGCTTGCTTTGCCTGAAATTACCTTGCCTGGAAATGCCTTTCCTAAAATTGCCTTGCATGGTCTGGAATTGCCTTGCCTGAAATTACTTTCCTTGCCTTGCCTTGCCTTGCCATGCCTAAAATTGACTCTCCTGGAATTCCCTTGATTAGCCTTGCCTTGCCTAAAAGAGTCTTTCCTGGAATTGTTTTACATTGCTTTGCCCTGTATTGCTTGGAATTGCCTTGCCTAGAATTGTGCTGATTTCCCTTGCCTTTTCTACCCTAGAATTGCCTTGCTTGGAATTGCCTTGCATTTCATTGCCTTGCCTTGCCTTGCTTTTTTTTCTGGAATTGCCCTGACTTGCCTTCCCTGGAATAGCTTTGCCTGGAATTACCTCTGTTTGCCTTTCCTTTCCGTGGATTGCTTTGCGTTGCCTTGCCATGCCTAAAAATGTCTTTTCTGTAATTATCTTGCCTTTTCTTGCCTAGTCTAAAACAGCCATGCCTAGAATTGCCCTACATTGCCTTACCCTACCTTGACTCTAATTGCCTTGCCTAGAATTGAGCTGCCTTCTTTTGCCTTGTTTTTCCTAGCCTAAAATTTCCTTGCCTGGAATTGTTTGCCTTGCCTGGAATTTTCTTGCTTGAAATTGCCTTGCATTGCATTGCCTTGTTTTACGATTTCTTGAGTTGTCTTCACTGGAATTGCCTTGCCTTGTCTTAACTGGAATTGCCTTGCCTGGGGTTGCCTTTCCCTGTCTTCTCTTGCCTTAATTTTTTGTAATTGTCTTTCCGGCAGTTGCCTTCCCTGGAATTACCTTGCCTTGCCTTGCATTACCATAAATTGCCATGCCTGGAATTGCCTTTCGCTGCCTTGCCTTGTCTGGAATTGCCTTTCCTAAAATTACCTTGCCTAGAATTGCATTGCCTTTTTTGTCTTTTCTTCCTTGCCTTTACTTTCCTTGCCTTGTCTTACCTTCCCTTGCCTTGATTTGCCTTGCCTGGCATTGTATTGTCTTGTCTTGTCTTGCTTTGCCTTGTCTTGCCTTGACTTTACTCCATTCACGTTGCCTTGCCTTGCCTAAAATTGACTTGCCTTCTTTTACCTGGGACTACCTTGCATTGTCTTGCTTTTCCTTGCCTGGAATTGCCATGACTTGCCTTCCCTCTAATAGCCTTGAGTGGAATTGCTTTGACTTGCCTTGCCTTGACTGGAATTGCCTTGCCTTGAATTTCCTCACCTGAAGTTGCCTTGGCTAGAATTTTCTTACCTTGCGTTGCCTTGACTTGTCTTGACTGGAATTGCCTTGCCTGGTATTTTCTTGCCTGAAAATACCTTTCCCTGCCTTGTCTTACCTTGCCTTACCTGAAATTGCCTTTCTGGCAATTGCCTTTCCTGAAATTAACATTCCTTGCATTGCCAGGAATTGTCTTGCCTGAAATTGCTTTGCCTTGCATTGCCTTGCCTTGAATGGAATTGCCTTGTATAGTATTGCATCGCATTGCCTTACCTTGCCTTGCCTGTAATTGCCTTGCCTGGAATTTTTTTGTCTGACATTGCCTTGCCTTGCTTTAAATCGCCTTGCTTGGAATTGCCGTTTTTTTTCTTTGCCTTGCCTTGCCTCAAATTGTCTGGCTTGAAATTACCCTGCCTTGCCTTGCTTCTAACTGCCTTGCGTGGAATTGCCCTGCTTTGCCTTGCCTTTCCTTACGTCAAGTTGCCTTCCCTGGAATTGGCCTGCCTTACCTTGTTTTGCCTTGACTTGAATTCCCTTGCATAAAATTGTTTTGCCTTGCTGGAAGATTTTATGCCTTGCCTTTACTTGCCTACTCTGGAATTGCCCTGTCTGGAACTTCCTTGCTTTGACTTGCCTTGCCTTGTCTGGAATTGCCTTGCCTAGAACTGCCTTGCCTTGCCTTTCGTTTTCTGTATTTGTCCTGCCTGGAATTGCCCTGCCTTGCCTTGCCTGGAATTGCCTTGCCATTTTTTGCCTAGGTTAGGCTTGCCTGTAATTTCCTTGCCTAGAATCGCCTGAAATTTATTTGCCTGGAATTATCTAGCATTGACTTGCCTTGCCAGGAATTTTCTTGCCTGGAATTTTCTTGTCTTCCCTTGCCTGGATTTGCCTTCACTTTCCTGGTCTTGCCCGGAATTGCCTTTTCTGGAATTTTGTTGTTTTTACTTGCCTTGCCTGGAATTGCCTAGCGTGGAATTCCCTTGTCTTGTCTTGCATGGAATTGTCTTGCCTTATCTTGCCTGGATTTGCCTTTCCTGGAGTTGCCATGCCTTGCCTTACGTGGAATTGCCTTGTCCTGTCTTTTTTTCCCTGGAATTGCCTTTTCTTCTATTGCCTAGCCTGGAATTGCCTTGCCTGGTCTTGCCTTGCCTTGCCTGGACCTGCCTTGCCTGGATTTCTTTTGCCTTGCGTTGTCTTGACTTCTGTTACCTTGCCTTGCCTTGCCTGAAATTGCCTAGCCTGAAATTGCCTTGCCTCTCCTTGTCTTGAATTTCTTTGACATGCCTTTCATTGCCTTGCCTGGTATTGCCTTGCCTTTCCTGGATTTTTTTTGTGTTGCCTTGCTTTGACTAGCCTGGAATTGTCCTGCCTGAAATTGCCTTCCCTCATCTTGCCTTGCCTTGCCTGGAATTTTCTTGACTATAATTGACTTGCTTTGTCTTGCCCAAAACTGAATTGCCTTGCATTACCTTGCCTAAAATTTTCCTGCCTGGAATTGCACTGCCTTGCCTTGCCTTACCTGAAATTACATTGCGCTGCCTTGTCTTGCCTAAAAGATTCTTGACTGGACGTGCCGTACATTGCCTTGCTCTGCCTTGTCTGGAGTTGTTTTGCCTAGAATTGCACTGCCTATCCTTGCCTTGCCTTGCCTATCCTAGAATTGCATTGTCAAAAATAGCCTTTCCTTGTCTTGCCTGGAATTTACTTGCTTGTAATTGCCTTCCATTTCATTGCCTTGCCTTGCCTTGCATTGCATTGCCTGAAACTGCCCTGACTTGCCTTCTCTGGAATAGCTTTGCCTGGATTTGCCTTGTCTTGCCTTGCCTTGACTAGAGTTGCGTTGTTTCGAATTGCCTTGTCTTGCCTTTTCTCAAGTGGAATTTCCTTGCTTAGAATTGCCTTGCCTTGCCTTACCTTGTCATTACTGAAATTGCCTTGCCTTATATTGCCTTGCCTTGCCTGAAATTACCTTGCCTAGAATTGCATTCCCTGGCCTTTTCTGGCCTTCCCTGAAATTGCCTTGCCTCGAAGTGCATTTTCTTGCCTTGCCTGGAATTACCTTGTCTGTAATTGCCTTGCCTTGTCTTGCCTTGCCTTGCCTGGAATTGCCTTGTCTTGCTTTGCCTGTAATCGCCTTGTCTGAAATTGCCTTTCCTGTAATAGCCTTGCCTGGAATTGCCTTGCCTTGCCTTGCCTTGCCTTGCCTGGAATTGACTTTCCCACAATTGCCTTGCATTGTCTTGCCTTTACTTGAATGGGAGTGCCTTGCTTGGAGTTGTCTTGCCTGTAATTGCCTTGCTTTGTTTTGGGTTACCTTGCATTATTATGCCTGAAATTGCCCGTTTTGGCCTTGCCTTGACTTGCCTTGCTTTGCTTTGCCGTGCCTAAAATTGACTTTCCTGAAATTGCCTTGCTTTGCCTTGCCCTGCCTAAAAGAGCCTTGCCTGGAATTTTCTTTCCTGGAATTGTGCTGCCTTCCCTTGCCTTTCCTTGCCTATAATTTCCTTGTCAGCAATTGCCTTTCTTTTCCTGGAATTGCCCTGCCATGCCTTCCATGGAATGGCTTTGCAAGAAATTGCTTTATCTTGCCTTGCCGTGACTAAATTTGCCTTGCCTGGAATTTCTTTGCCTTGCCTTACCTGAAATTGCCTTGCCTGTAATTGCCATTCCTTGCCTTGTCTTGCCTAAAATTGCCTTTCTGGCGATTGCCTTGCCTGGAATTGCCCTGCCTTGCATTGCCAAAAATAACCTTGCCTGGAAGCCTGGAATTGCCTTTCTTTACACTACCTTGTCTTGCCTGGAGTTGCTTTGCCTAGAATTTTATTGCCTTGACCTACCTTGCCTTGCCTGCAATTGCTTTCGTTAAAATTGCTTGGCCTTGCCTTACCTTGCCTTGAGTGGAATTTCCTTGCCTCGAATTGCCTTTCTTTGCTTTGCCTGTAAATTCTTTATATGAAATTGCCTTACCTTGCCTTGCCTAAAATTGCCTTGCATCCAAGTTTCATGCCTTGCTAAAAATTATTTTGAATTGTCTTGCCTTGCCTAGCCTGGAGTTTTCATGTCTGGAATTGCCTTCCTTAGCTTGCCTTGCCTTGCCTGGAATTACCTTGCCTAGAATTGCCTTACCTTGTCTGGAATTTCCCTGAATGGAATGGCCCTGAATTGCCTTGCATGGCTTTGCCTGAAATTGCCCTGCCTGGAATTGCCCTACCTTACGTTGCTTTCCCTGAAATTGCTTTGCTTACCTTTGCCTTGCCTTGCTTTGCCTAAAACTGACTTTCCTGAAATTACCTTGCATTGCCTTGCCTAAAAAAAAAAACCTTTCCTCGAATTTCCCTACATACTCTTGAACTGCCTTGCCAAGAATTGCCTTAAGTAGAATTGCCTTATCTTTCCTTGCCTTGCGTTGCCTTGTTTTTACTTGCCTTCCCTTGCCTGGAATTTCCTTGTTTGGAATTGCCTTCCCTTGCATTGCCTTGCCTTGCCTTGCCTTGCCTGCAATGTTCTTTCCTTTCCTTTCCTTTCTTTTCCTTTCCTTTCCTTTCCTTTCCTTTCCTTTCCTTTCCTTTCCTTTCCTTTCCTTTCCTTTCCTTTCCTTTCCTTTCCTTTCCTTTTCTTGCCTCGCCTCGCCTCGCCTCGCCTCGCCTCGCCTCGCCTTGCCTTGCCTGGAATTTCCCTACCTGGAATTTTGTTGCCTTGCCTTGCATTGCATTGCCTGGAATTGCCTTGCCTGAAATAGCCTTGCCTGGAATAGCCTTGCCTTGCCTTGATTGAAATTGCCTTGGCTTGCATTGTCTTTCCTTTCCTGGAATTGCCTCGCTTTGCCATATCTGGAGTTGCTTTCTATGTGATTGCCTTGCCTTGCCTTACCTGAAATTGCCTTGCCTGGGATTGCATTTCCCTGAGTTCTATTGCATTAATATTACTTGAATAGTCTGTCTGGCGATTGTCTTGCCTGGAATTTCCCTGCCTTCCCTTCCCTGGGATAGCATTGCCTGGCATTGTTTTGTCTTGCCTTGCCTTGACTGGAGTTACTTTGTTTTGAATTGCCTTGCCTTGCCTTTTCTCACCTGGAATTGCCTTTCTTAGAATTACCTTGCCTTACCTTGACTTGAATTGCCTTATCTGGGATTGCCTTGCCTTGCCTTGCCTTAGCTGAAATTGCCTTGCCTGGAATTGCCTTTCCCTGCCTTGGCTTGCCTTGCCTTGCATGGAATTGCCTTTCTGGCAATTGCCTTGCCTTGCATTGCCAAATATTGCTTTGCCTAGAATTGTCTTGCGTTACATAGCCTAGACTTCCCTGGAATTGCTTTGTCTAGAATTGCATTGTCTTGTCTTACTTTGCGTTGACTGAAATTGCCTTGCCTCAAATTACCTTTTCTTGCCTTGCCTGAAAACTTCTTTTCTGAAATTACCTTGCTGTGACTTGCCTGATATTTCCATGCGTGGAATTTCCATGCCTTGTTCTAAATTTTCTAGCATTGCTTTTTCTTGTCTAGCCTGGAATGGCCCTCTCTGTAATTGCCTTGCCTTGGCTTGCCTTGCCTTGCCTGCAACTGCCTTGCCTAGAATTCCCTTGGCTTCCCTTGCCTTGTCTGGAATTGCCCTGCCTTACTTTGCCTTGCCTGAAATTGTCCAGCCTGGAATTGCCCTGCCTTGCCTTGTCTTTCCTGGAATTGCCTTGCTTTGCCCTGCCTTGCCGTGCCTTAAGTTGACTTTCCTGAAATTGCCTTGCATTGCCTTGCCTTATTTAAAAGAGCCTTGCCTGGAATTGCCCTACATACCTTTGCCCTACCTTCCATGGAATTGCCTTGATTAGAATTTCTTTGCCTTGCACTGCCTTGCCTTTTCTTTTCTTGCCTTGCCTGAAATTTCCATGCTTGGAATTGCCTTACATTGCATTGCCTTGGTTGCCTAAAATTGCCTTGCCTGGAATATCTTGGCCTTGCCTTGCCTAAAATTGCCTTGCCTGGAATATCTTGGTCTTGCCTTGCCTAAAATTGCCTTGCCTGGAATTTAGTGACTTGGAATTATTTTGCGTTGCCTTGCCTTGCCTTGCATTGCCTGAAATCGTCTAGTCTGGAATAGCCTTGCCTTGCCTTGCCTTGATTGGAATAGCCTTGCCTTGCATTATATACCCTTGCCTGTAATTGCCTTGCCTAGAATTTCCCTGCCTTGCCATGTCTGGAGTTGCCTTCCCTGTAATTGCCTTGCTTTACCTTTCCTGTAATTTCCTTGCCTGGAATTGCCTTTCCCTGCTTTCTTTTGTCTTAAATTATTTGGAATTGCCCTACTTTGCATTGCCTGAAATTGCCTTCCCTGGATTTGCCTTGCCTTGCCTTACCTAAAATTGCCTTGCCTGGAATTGCCTCTTTTTGCCTTGCCTTGCCTTGCCTTGCCTTGTCGTGCCTAAAATTGAGTTTCCTGAAATCAGCTTGCATTGCCTTCCCTTGTCTAATAGAGCCTTGCCTAGAATTGCCCTCCATTGCCTTGCCCTGTCTTGTCTGGAATTGCCTTGCCTAGAATTGTGCTGCCTTCCTTTGCCTTACCTTGCCTAGCCTAGAATTGCCTTGGCTGTAATTTCCTTGCCTTGTCTTGCCTAAAATTTCATTGCTTGGAATTGTCTTGCATTGCATTGCCTTTCTTTTCCTTTCCTGGAATTTCCCTGCCTTGCTTTCCATGAAATAACCTTGCCTGGAATTGCATTTTCCTCCCTTGCCTTGAATGGAGTTGCCTTGTTTTGAATTGCCTTGCCTTGTCTTTGCTCCCCTGGAATTTCCTTGCCTATAATTGCCTTGCCTTGCCTTGACTGGATTTGCCTTGTTTTATATTGCATTGCCTTTCTTGGAATTGCCTTTCCTAGAATTGCATTGCATTGATTTACCTTTCCTTCCCTGGAATTGCCTTGCCTCGAATTGCCTTTTTGTGTCTTGCCTGGAATTAGCTTGTCTGGGATTGCCTTGTGTTGTCTTGCCTTTACTTGCCTGGAATTGCTTTGCCTTGCATGGCCTGAAATTGTCTTGCCTGGAATTGTATTTTTAGCAAATGCCTTACCTGGATTTGTCTTGCCTTGACTTGCCTGGAATTGCTTTGCTATACCTTGCCTTGCCTGAAATCGTCTTGCCTGGAATTGTCTTTTTAGCAATTGCCTTGCCTGGATTTGCCTTGCCTTTTCTTGCTTTTAATTGACTTTCCTGCGATTGCCTTGCTTAGAATTGCCTTGCCTTGCCTTACCTTGTGTGAAATTGCTCTGCCTGGAATGGCCCTAAATTGCCTTGCCTTGCTTGAAATTGCCCTGAATGGAATTGCCCTGCCTTGTCTTTACTTGCCTAAAATTGTACTGCCTGGAATTGCCCTGCCTGGCTTTGCATTGCTTGAAATTGCTTTGCCTCTAATTGCCTTTCCTTGCCTTGCCTGGAATTACCTTGCGTGGTATTGTCTTGCTTGTCTTGTCTTTCCTTTCCTGGAATTGCCTTGCTTTGCCTTTTCTAAAATCGCCTTGCCAGGAATTGCCTTTCCTGCAATTGGCTTGCCTAGAATTGCCTTGCCCTACCTTGCCAGGATTTGCCTTATATTTTCTTGCCTGGAATTGACTTTTCCGCAATTGGCTTGCATTGTCTTGCCTTTTCTTGCACGTCATTGCCTTCTATAAAATTGTGTTGCCTGGAATTTCCTGGCCTTGACTTGGGTTGCCTTTTCTTGCGCTGCCCGGAATTGCCTAGTCTGGAATTGCCTTGCCTTACCTTATCTGGAATTGTCTTGCCTGGAATTGCTTGTTTTTGCCTTGCCTTCTCTTGCCGTGCCATGCATAAAATTGACTTTCCAGAAGTTGCCATGCATTGCTTAACCTTGCCTAAAACAGCCTTGCTTAGAATTGCCCTGCATTGACTTGCACTGCCTTTCCTGGAATTGCCTTGCCTAGAATTGTGCTGCATTCCTTTGCCTTGCCTTGCATTGTCTGAAATTTCCTTGTTTGCAATTGCATTGCCTTGCATTACCTTGCCTTGAGTGAAACTGCCTTGCCTCGAATTGCCTTTCCTTGCCCTGCCTGAGAATACTTTGTCTAGAATAGCCTTTCCTTTCCTTGATTTGCCTGTAATTGCCTTGCTTGGAATTTCCATGTCTTATTGGAAGTTTTCATGCATTGCCTTGCCTTGACCCTGAAATGGCCCTGTCTGGAATTGTCTTGTCTAGGTTTGCCTTGCCTTTCTTGGAATTACCTTGCCTGAAATTTCCTTTCCTTTCCTTTCCTTTCCTTTCCTTTCCTTTCCTTTCCTCTCCTTTCCTTTCCTTTCCTTTCCTTTCCTTTCCTTTCCTTTCCTTTCCCTTCCTTTCCTTTTCTTTTCTTGCCTTGCCTTGCCTTTCCTTGCCTAAAATTGCCCTGCCTGGAGGGGCCCTGCCTTGCCTTGCCTTTCCGGGAATTGCCATGTCTTGCCTTGACCTGCCATGCCTAAAATTGAATTTCGTGAATTGGTCTTGCATTGCCTAGCCTTGCCTAAAGGACCCTTGCCTGCAATAGACTTGGATTGCATTGCCTTGATTGAAATTGCCTTGCCTGGAATTGCCTTGACTTGGATTGCCTTGCCTTGCCTTGCCTTGTCTGAGGTTACCTTCCATGGAAGTGCCTTGCCTTGCCTTACCTGAAATTACCTTGCCTTGGATTGCCTTTCCCTGCCTTCTCTTGCTTTAATTTTCCTGGAATTGCCATTCTGGCAATTGCCCTGCCTTGCATTGCTTGAAGTTGCCTTCTCGGGAATTGCCTAGCCTTGCCTTACCTAAAATTGCCTTGCCTGGAATTGCCTTTCTCTGCCTTGTCTTCCCCTGACCTGCCTGGAATTGCCTTTTCTCTGCCTAAAATTGCATTGCCTTTCCTGAAATTGCCTTGCCTGGCATTGATTTGTCTTGCCTTGCCTTGCTGTGCCTTGCCTTGACAAGAATTGCTTTGGTTGCAATTGGCTTCCCATGCCTTGCCTTGTCTGGAATTGCCTTGTCTTGCCTTTTCTTAACTTGCTAGAATTGCCCTGCCTGGAATTTCCTGGACTGGAATTGTCTTGCCTTGCCTTACCTCGAATTGTCTTGCCTGAAATTTGATTGCATTGACTTGCTTTTTCTTGCCTAGAATTGCCCTGACTTGCATTCCCTGGAATAGCCTTGCGTGGAATTGCCTTGTCTTGTCTTTACTGGAATTGCCTTGCTCCGAATTGCCTGGCCTTTCCTCACCTGAAATTGCCTTGCCTAGAATTTTCTTGCCTTGTGTTGCCTTGCCTTCCCTTGACTGGAATTCTCTTGTTTTCCCACAGCTGGAATTGCATTGCCTGGAAATACCTTTCTCTGTCTTGTTTTGCCTTGCCATGCCTGGAATCGTTTTTCTGGCAATTGCCTTACCTGGAATTGCCTTGCCTTGCATTCCCCAAAATTGCCTTGTATTAATTTGCCTTGCCTTGCCTTGTCTGGAATTGCCTTGCCTCTAATTGCATTGACTTACCTTATCTTGTCTTGCCTGAAATTTTCTTGTCTAGAGTTGCCTTATCTTGTTTTGTCTTGCCTTGCCTTGCCTGGAATTGCCTTGCGTTGCGTTGCCTGAACTCGCCTTGCCTGGAATTGCTCTTTTTTGCCTTTCCTTGCCTTGCCTCAAATTGCCTTTCTTGGAATTTACCTGCCTTGCCTTGTCTCGAATTACCTTGCCTATAATTGGTCTCCCTTTCTTTGTTTTGCCTTGCCTTGAATTCCCTTTTCTGAAAATTTTTTGTGCCTTGCTGGAAATTTTCTTGCATTGCCTTTTTTTTGCCTAGCCTGGAACTGCATTGTCTAACGTTGGACTTGGTGGAATTGTCCTACCTTGCCTTGCCTTGCCTGAAATTTCCCTGCCTCCAATTGCCCTGATTTGCCTTGCCTTGCCTGGAATTTTCTTGCCTTGCCTTTCCTTCTCTGGATTTGCCTTGCCTGAAATTTCCTTGCCTCGCATTGCCTCTCATTTACTTGCCTGGCATTGCCTTGTTTTGACGTGCATTGCCAAAAATTTTCTTGCCCTGGATTGCCTTGTCTTGCCTTGTCTTCCCTTCTCTGGAATTCCCATGACTTTCCTAGCCTTGACAGGAATTGCCTTTCCTGGAATTGTCTTGCCTTGCCTTACCTTGCCTGGAATTGCCTAGCCTGAAATTGCTTTTCTTTGCCTTGCCTGAAGTTGCTTTGCCTTAAATTGCCTTGCCTTGCCTTGCCTGGATTTGTCTTTCCTGGAAATGCCCTGTGTTGCTTAAGTAGAATTGCCTTGCCTGGAATTGCCCTGTGTTTCCTTGCCTTGCCTGAAATTGATTCTCCTGCAATTGCCTAGCCTGGAATTGCCTTGCCTGGATTTGTCTTCTTTGTCTTGCCTTGCCTTTCCTTTTTGCCTTGCCTTGCCTATTTTGCCTTGCCTGGATTTCCCTTGCCTGTCCTTGCCTTGATTTCTTTGCCTTGCCTTTCCTTGCATTGCCTGGAATTGTCTTGCTTTACCTGTAATTTTTTGCGTTGCCTTGCTTTACCTAGCCAGGAATTATTTTGCCTTGTCTTGCCTTGCCTTGCCTGGAATTGCCTTTCTTATAATTGCCTTGCCTTGCCTTGTCTTGCCAAGTACTTACCTGCCTTGCTTTACCTTGCCTGAAATTTCCCTGCCTGAACCTGCACTGCCTTGCCTGGAATTCCCTTGCCTTTCCTTGCCTGGAATTGACTTTCCCTGAATAGCCTTGGATTGCCTTGCCTTTCCTTGCCTAAAATTTACTTTTCTGGAATTGCCTTGCATTGCCTTGTCTTTTCTTGCATTGGATTACTTTTCCTGGAGTTGCCTTGCCTGGTATTTTCTTGCCTTACCTGTAAATGCCTCTCCTGGCCTTGCGTTGCCTTGCCGTGCCTAAAATGGACTTTCTGAAATTGCCTTGCCTTGACTTGCCTTGCCTTGCCTAAAAGAGCCTTGCATGGAATTGCCCTACATTGCTCTGTCCTGCCTTGCCTGAAATTGCGTTGCTTAGGATTGCACTGACTTCCTTTGCCTTGCCTTGCATAGAATTACCTTGCCCGGAATTGCCTTGTCTTGCCTTGCTTTGCCTAGAATTTCCTTGCTTAGAATTGCCTTGCATTGCACGGCCTTGCCTTACCTTGCATTACCTTGCCTGGAATTGCCCTGCCTTGCCTTCCCTGAAATAGCCTTGCCTGGAATTGCATTGTCTTGCCTTGCCTCGACTGGAATTGCCTTCTTTCAAATTGCCTTGCCTTGTCTTCCTCGCCACGACTGGAATTGCCTTCTTTCAAATTGCCTTGCCTTGTCTTCCTCGCCTAAAATTGCATTGCCTATGATTTCATTTTCTTGCGTTTTTTTTTTTTGCATTGCCTTACCTGGGATTGCCGTGCTTGAGTTTGCAATTTTGGCAATTGCCTTGCCTGCAATTGCCCTGCTTTGCATTGCCAGAAATTCCCGTGCCTTACATCGCCTTGCCTTTCTGGAATTGCCTTGCCTAGAATTGCATTGCCTTTCATTACCTTGCCTTAACTTTATATTCCTTGTCTCGAATTGCCTTCTCTTGCCTTTCCTGGAATTAACTTGTCTGCAATTGCCTTGTCTTGTTTTGCCTTCCCTTGACTAAAATTGCCTTGCCTTTTCTTGCCTGAAATCACCTTACATGGAATTGTCCTTTTTTTCTTTTCTTCCTTTGCCACAAATTGCCTTGCTTGTAATTTCCCTGCTTTGCCTTGCCTCGAATTCCCGTGCTTGGAATTTCCCTGCCTTGCCTTGTCTTGTCTTGTTTTTCCTAATATTGTCTTGCCTTGCCTTTCCTGAAGTAGCCTTGCCTGGAATTGCTCTTTTTGCTTTGCCTTGCCTTGCCTCGAATTGCCTATTTGTAATTTCCCTTTCTTGCCTTGCCTCGAATTGCCTTGTCTGGGATTGCCCTGCTTTGCCTTCCTTTCCTTTACCTCGACTTGCTTGGCTGAAAATGGTCTGGCATGCCTTGTTTTGTTTTGCCTGGAATGCCCTTGACTGAAATTGCCATGCCTTGACTTGCCTAAAATTGCCACGCCTGAAATTTTCTTGAATTGCCTTGTCTAAAATTGCCTTTCCTTGGCTTGGCTTGGATTGCCTTGTCAGAAATTGCCTTGCATATAATTGCCTTACCTTTTCTTTTTTTTTAATTTTTATTGCATTTTAGGTTTGGGGGTACATGTGCAGAACATGCAAGATAGTTGTATAGGTACACACGTGGCAGTGTGTTTTGCTGGCTTCTGCCCCCTCACCCATATTTGGCATTTCTCCCCATGCCATCCCTCCCCCGCTCCCCCCCGGTGTCCCTCCCCTATTTCGCCCAATAGACCTCAGTGTGTGGTGCTCCATTCCCTGTGTCCATGTGTCCTCATTGTTCATCACCCGCCTATGAGTGAGTATATACGGTGTTTCCTTTTCTGTTCTTGTGTCAATTTGCTGAGAATGATGTTCCCCAGATTCATTCATGTCCCTACAAAGGACACGAACTCATCATTATTGACTGCTTCATAATATTCCATGGTGTATATGTGACACATTTTCCCAGTCCAGTCTATCATCGATGGACATTTGGGTTGATTCCAGGTCTTTGCTATTGTAAACAGTACTGCAATAAACATTCGTGTGCATATGTCCTTATAGTAGAACGATTTATAGTCCTTTGGATATATACCTAGTAATGGGATTGCAGGAGTTTTTGGGCTGAGACGATAGGGCCTTCTAGATATACTATCATGTCATCTGCAAATAGAGACAATTTGGCTTCCTCCTTTCCTATGTGAATACACTTTATTTCTTTTTCTTGCCTGATTGCTCTGGCTAGAACTTCCAGTGCTATATTAAATAGGAGTGGCGAGAGGGGGCATCCTTGTCTGGTGCCGGATTTGAAAGGGAATGCTTCCAGTTTTTGCCCATTCAGTTTGATATTGGCTGTTGGATTGTCGTAAATAGCTTTTATTACGTTGAGATAGGTTCCATCAATACCGAGTTTATTGAGGGTTTTTTAGCAAAATGGGCTGTTGAATTTTGTCAAAGGCTTTCTCTACATCGATTGAGATGATCATGTGGTTGTTGTTTTTGGTTCTGTTTAGGTGGTGAATTATGTTTATAGACTTGCGTATGTTGAACCAGCCTTGCATCCCGGGGATGAATCCTACTTGATCATGATGGACAAGCTTTTTGATGTGCTGTTGCAATCGGCTTACCAGTATTTTATTGAATATTTTTGCATCTATGTTCATCATGGATATTGGCCTGAAGTTTTCTTTCCTTGTAGAGTCTCTGCCAGGTTTTGGTATCAGGATGATATTGGTCTCATAAAATGAGTTGGGAAGAACTCCCTCTTTTTGGATTATTTGCAACAGTTTCAGAAGGAATGGTAACAGTTCCTCTTTGTGTGTCTGGTAGAATTCGGCTGTGAACCCATGTGTACCTGGGCTTTTTTTGTGTGGTAGGCTCTTAATTGCTGCCTTCACTTCGGACCTTGTTATTGGTCTATTCATAGTTTCAGCTTCCTCCTGGTTTAGGCTTGGGAGGACACAGGTGTCTAGGAATTTA
>JAPYYA010000862.1:0-16300 GCA_028533165.1 Leontopithecus rosalia
AAGCAAGGCAATTCCAAGTAATTCCAGGGAAAAATTTTTGGCAAGACAATTTCAGGCATGGCAATTACAGGCAAGGGAGCTCCAGACAATTACAGACAAGGCAGTTTCAGGCAATTTTATGCAATACTAATGCAGGCAAGGCAATTGCAGGCAATTCAAGGCAAGGCAACTCCAGGAAATTCCAGGCAAGGCAATTCCAAGAAAGGCAATTTCAGGCAAGAAAACTCCACACAAGACAATTCAAGATAATTCCATGCAAGGCAATACCAGGCAATTCCAGGCAAGGAAAATCTAGACAAAAAAATTTCAGACCAATCCAGGCAAGACAATTAAAGTGTAGGCAATTACAAACAATTCCAAGCAATTCCAGGCAAGGCAATTCCAGGCAGCTTCAGGCAACTCAATTCCAGGCAAGACAATTGCAGAAAACACAATTTCAGGCAATTTCAGTCAGGGAAATTTTTGGCAAGACAATTCCAATTATTTTTAGGCGAGGCAATTTTTGGTAATTCCAGGCAAGGCAATTTCTGGCATTTCAATTCCAAGCAGTTCCAGGCAAGGCAGTTGATAGCAAGGCAATTCCAAAAAATTCCAGGCAAGGGAATTCCAGGCAAGGTAATTCCAGGAAATTCCAATGAAGGCAATTCAAAACAAGGCAACTCCAGGCTAGGCAATTCCAGGCTAGGCAACTCCAGGCCATTCCAGGCAGGGAAATTCCAATCACAGCAATTCCTGGAATATCCAGGCAAGAAAATTATTCCAGGCAAGGCAATGAAAGAAAATTATTTCAGGCAAGTCAAGGCAAAGCAAGCAAGGCAATTCCAGGGAAAGCAAGCCAAGGCAATTCCAGGCAATTCCAGATGAGGCAATTCCAGGCTTGGCAATTCTGGGCGTTTCCAGGCAAGGCAATTTCAGGAAAGGCATTTCCAAGCAATTTCAGGCAAGGCAATTCTAGGCAATTCCAGGCAAGGTAATTTCAAAAAAGGCAATTTCAGGCAAGTCAATTCCAAAAATTTCAGGCAAGGCAATTCCAGGCAAGGCAATTTTTGTCATTTCCAGGCAAGGCAATTCTGGGCAAAGACACTCCAGGCATTTCCAGTCAAGGCAATTCAAGGCAAGGCATTTCCAGGCAATTCCAAAAAAAGGCAATTTCACGCAATTCCATGCAAGGCAATTCCACACAAGGCAATTTCAGTTAATTCAGGCAAGGCAATTCCAGGTAAGGCAATCCGAGGCAACTCCATAAAAGGCATTTCCAGGCAATTCCAGGCTAAACAATTCCCCGGAATTTTAGGCAAAACAAATCCAGGAAAGATAATTTCAGGCAACTTTAGGCATGGCAATTTCTAGCAACTGAATTCCAGGTGTGGCAATTCTAGGGAGGTCAAGGTAAGGTAATTCCATGCAAGGCAACACCAGAAAATTTATGGCAAGGTAATTCAACGAAAGACAATTTCAGGAAATTCCAGAGGAGGCAAACCAAGGCAAGACAATTCCAGACAAGGAAATTCCATGCAAGGCAATTCCAGGCAATTTCTGTCAAGGCAATACTAGGCAAGGCAATTCGAGGAAATTCCAGGTAAGGCAATTCAAGGCCAGGCATTTCCAAAAAATTCCAAGCAAGGCAATTTCAGAAAAGGCAATTCCAAGCAAGGCAATTCCAGACACGACAGTTTCAGGTAATTCCAGGCAGGGCAATTCCAGAAAAGGCAATTCCAAACAATTGCAAGCAAGGCAATTTTAAGCAAGGCATTTCCAGGGAATACCATTCTAGGCATTTCCATTCAAAATAATTTCAGCAAAGGCAATTACAGGCAATTCTAGGCAAGGCAATTCCAGGCAAGGCAATTCCAGGAAAGACAATTTCACGGAATTTCAAGAAAGACAATTAGAGGCAAGGGAATTCCAGGAAAAAATTTTGAACAAGACAACTTCAGGAAATTCCAGGCAAGACTATAGCAGGCGAGGCAATATCAGGAAATTCCAGGCAAGGCAATTCCAGGTAATACCATGCAAGGCAATTCCAGGTAATTTCATGCAAGGCAATTTCAGGGAAGGCAATTTCAGGCAATTGCAGGCAAGGCAATTTCAGCAAGGGAACTCCACACAATTCAAGGCAAGGCCATATTTGGCAACAAAATTCCATGCAAATCCAGGCAAGGCAATTCCAATCAAAACTCCAGGCAAGAAAAAATTCCAGGAAAGAAAATTTCATGCAATTTCAGACAAAGTAATTTCAGGAAAGTCAATTTTTGGCAAAGCAATTCCAGTAAAGTCAATTTTAGGCAAGGAAATTCCATGCAATTAAAGACAATGCAATTTTATGCAAGGCAATTTCAGGCAATTTTAGGCAAGGCAATTTCAGGCAAGGCAATTTTAGATAAGTCAATTCCAGGCAATAAAATTGCAGAAAATTTCAGAAAAGGCAATTCCAGGTAAGGCAATTACAGGAAACTTCAGAAAAGGCAATTTCTAGCAAGGCAATTCCAGGCAAGGCAAAAAGGCAATTACAGGAAAGGCAATTACAGGAAATTAAAGGCAAGGCAATTTCAGGCAATTTCAAAGAATGCTAATCCAGGCAAGGCAATTCCAGAAAATTAAAGGCAAAGCAACACCAGGGAACTCCAGGCAAGGCAATTCCAGGCAAGGAAATTTCTGGCAATTTCAGGCAAGGCAATTACAGTCAGAGAAATTACAGGCAATTCCAAGATTTTGCATGCAAGGCAATTCCAGGCAAGGCAATTACAGGCAATTTTAGGCAAGAAAATTCAAAGCATGACAATTTCACAAAAGGCAATTTAAGGCAATTTTAGGCAAGGCCATTTCAGACAAGGCATTTTCAAGCAATTCCAGGCAAGGCCATTCCAGGAAATTCTAGTCAAGGCATTCTAGGGGAGGCAATTCCAGGCAAGAATATTTCAGGCAAGGCAATTCCAGACAATTCCAGGCAAGGTAATACCAGAAAATTCCAGGAAAGGCAATTCCAGGCAAGGCAATTCTAGACAAGGAAATTCTACACAAGCTTATTCCACGCAATTTTAGGCATGGCTATACAAGGCAAGGCAATTCCAGGAAATTCCAGGCAAAACAATTTCAGGCAAGGCAATTCCAGGCAATTCCAGGTAAGAAAATTTCAGGGAAGGCAATTCCAGGCCATTCCAGGCAAGAAAATTTCTGGCAAGGCAATTTGAGGCAATTCCAAAAAAGGCAATTTCTGACAAGTCAATTCCACGTAATTAAAGGCAAGGCAATATTTGCCAAAGAAATTTCAAGCAAATTCAGGCAAGGCAATTACAGACAAGGCAATTTCAGCAAGGAAATTCCAGGCAATTCCAGATAAGGCAATTCCATTAAAGTCATTTCCAGGTAAGGTAATTTCTGTCACGTCAATTTTAGGCAAGGGAATTTCAGGCAAGCTAAATTCAGGCATTTCCAGGCAAGGCAATTCCAAGTAAAAAAAAATTCCAGGAAATTCCAGGCAAGACAATTACAGGCAATTTCAAAAAAGGCAATTCCATGCAAGGCATTTACAGGCAATATCAGGGAAGGCAATTTCTGGCAAGGCAATTCCAGGCAGGGAAATTCCAGAAAATTCCATGCAATTAAATTCCAGTTAAGGTAATTTCAAGGCAATTACAGGCAAGGCAATTAAAAAAATTCCAGGCAAGGCAATAACAAGCAAGGCAATTCCAGGTAATTGCACTCAAGGAAATTTCAGGCAATTTTAGGCAATGCTAATCCAGGCAAGGCAATTCCAGGCAATTAAAGGCAAGGCAACTCTAGGAAATTGCACAGAAGTCTATTTCAGGCAAGGCAGTTCCAGGAATTCCTGGCAGTGCCATTTCAGAAAAGGCATTTCCAGGCAATTTCAGGCAAGGCAATTCCAGGCAAAACCATTCCAGGCAATTTCAGGCAAGGCAATTCCAGGCGAGGCAATTCGAGGTAATTCCAGGTAAGGCAATTCAATGCAAGGCAATTACAGGCAATTCCAGACAAGGCAAATTATGGCATTTCACTTCCAAGCAGTTCTTGGTAAGGCAATTCCAGGTAACAGAATTCCACACAAGGCAATTCCAGGCAATTCCAATCAAGGCAATTTTAGGCAATGCAATTCCAGGCAAGGCGACTTTAGGCTATTTCAGTCAAGGCAATTTTAATTAAGGGAATTCAATGAAAATCCTGGGAAGGAAATTATTCCTGGCAAAACATGGTAAGGCAATTATTCCAGGCAAGGCAAAGCAAGGTAAGCAAGGTAAGCAAGGCAATTCTAGGCAAAGAAAGCCAAGGCAATTCAAGGCAATTCCAGACAAGGCAATTCCAGGCCATTTCAGGCAGTTCCAGGCAAGATAATTTCAAGAAAGGCAACTCCAGGAAATTCCAGGCTGACAATATCAGGCAAGGCAATTCCAAGCAATTCCAAGCAAGGCAATTCTGAACAAGACAACTCAAGTCATTTCCAGGCAAGGTAATTTCAGGTAAGGCATTTCCTGTAAATTGCAAGCAAGGTTATTTCAGGCAAGGCAATTACTGGCAATTTGAGGCAAGGTGATTCCAGACACGGTAATTCCAGGCCATTCCAGGCAATTCCAGGCAAGGTAATTTCAGGCAATTCCAAGCAAGGTAATTTTGGAAAAGGCAATTCCAGGCTGTCAATTTCAGGCAAGACAATTCCAAGCAATTCAAGGCAGGGCAATTCTGAACAAGGCAATTCAAGTCATTTCCAGGCAAGGTAATTTCAGGCAAGGCATTTCCTAAAAATTGCAAGCAAGGTAATTCCAGACAAGGCAATTCCTGGCAATTTGAGGCAAGGCAATTCTACACAAGGCAGTTCCAGGCCATTCCAGGCAATTCCAGGCAAGGTAATTTCAGGAGAGGCAATTCCAGGAAATTTCAGGCTGGCAATTCCAGGCAAGGCAATTCTGAACAAGGCAACTCAAGTCATTTCCAGGCAAGGTAATTTCAGGCAAGGCATTTGCTGAAAATTGCAAGCAAGGTAATTCCAGGCAACTCCAGGCAAGGCAATTTCACAAAAAAGAATTCTAGGCAATTTTAGGAAAGGCAATTCAAGAATATTCCAGGCAAGGCAATTCAAGGCAATTTCAGGCAAGGCAATTCCTGAAAGACAATTTCCAAGAATTCCAGGCAAGGCAATTCTGGGCAAAACAACTCCAGGCAATTTCAGGAAAGGCAATTCCACGCAAGGCAGTTCCAGGAATTCAAGGCAAGACAATTCTAGGCAAGGCATTTCCAGGCAATTTCAGGCCTGGCAATTCCAGGCAAGGGAATTCCAGGTAATTCAGGCAAGGCAATTCCAGGCAATGTAATTTGAGGTAATTCCAGGGAAGCCGTTTTCAGGCAATTCCAGGAAAGGCGATTCCAGGAAATTTTAGGAAAGGCAATTCAAGACAAGACAATTTAAGGCAATCCCAAGCAAGGAAATTACAGGCAATGCAATTCCAGGAATGATAGTTTCAAACAATTCCAGGCAAAGCAATTTCAGAAAGGCAATTCCAGGCAATTCCAGACAAGGCACTTTTAAGCAAGGCGTTTCCAAGCAATTCCATTCAAGGCAATTCCAGGCAACTCCAGGCAAGGCAATTTTAGACAAGGCAATTCCAGGCAATGCAATTCCATGAAAGGAAATTCCAGGCAAGAGAATTTCAGGTAATTCCAGGAAAAGCAATTCCAGGCTAGGCAATTCCAGCCCAGAAAATTACACACAAGACAATTCTAGGCAATTTCAAGCAAGGCTATACCAGGCAAAGCAATTCCAGATAATTCCAGGCAAGGCAATTTCAGGGAAGGAAATTCCAGGTAAGGCAATTCTTGGCAAGGCAATAATTCCAGGCAATTTCAGGCAGGACAATTACAGGAAAGGAAATTCATGGTAATTCCAGGCAAGGCAATTTTAGGAAATTCCAGGCAAGGAAAATTCAGGCAAGGCAATTTCAGGCAATTTCAGGCAAGTCAATTGAATGCAAGGCAATTACAGGCAATTACAGGCAAGGAAATTGCAGGCAAGGCAATTTCAGGCAAATACAGGCAAGGCAATTTCATGTAATCCAATTCCAGACAAGGCAATATTAGTCAAAGCAACTTCAGGCAATGCAATTCCAGAAAAGAAAATTCCACACAAGGCAATTCCAGGCGATTACATGCGAGACAATTCCAATCAAAACCATTCCAGGCAATCCCAGGCAAGGCAATTATAACAGGCAAGGCAAGGTCAGGCAATTAATCCTGGCAAGGCAAAGCAAAAAAAGGCAATTCGGTAAAATCAAGGCTAGGAATTCCAGACAATTCAAGGCAAGGCAAATCCATGGAAGGCAATTCCAGTTAATTCCAGGCAAGACAATTCCAGACAATTAGAGGCAAGGAAATTTCAGACAAGACAGTTACAGGCCATTCCATACAATACAATTCCTGGCAATTCTAGGGAAGGTAATTTTAGGCAAGGCAATTCCAAGCAATTCCAGGCAAGGCAATTCCAGGCAAGGCAGCTTCAGGCATTTCCAGGCAAGACAATTCCAGTCAAGGCATTTCAAGGCAATTTCGAGTAAGGCAATTCCAGGCAGTTATAGGCAAAGCAATTGCAGGCAAGGCAATTCCAGGCAATTTTAGGGAAGGCTATTTCAGGCAAGGCATTTCAAGGCAATTCCAGGCAAGGCAACTTCAGTCAAAAAATTCCAGGGAATTCCAGGCAAGGCAACTCCAGGAAAAGCAATTTCAGCCAATTCCATGCAAGGCATTCCAGGCAGGGCAATTCCACGCAATTCTAGGCAAGACAATACCAGCCAAGGCAATTCCAGAAAATTCCAGGCAACGCAATACCAGGAAATTCCAGGCAAGGCAATTCCAGGCAAAGGAAACTCCATGCAATTCCAGGCAAGAAAATTCCAGACAAGGAAATTTCACGCAATTCCACGCATGGCAATACCTGCCAAAGCAATTTCTGGTAATTTCAGAAAGGAAATTCCAGGGAATTCTAGAGAAGGCAATTCCAGACAAGAAAATTCAAGGCAATTCCAGGCAAGGCAATTTCAGGCAAGGCAATTCCAGGCAAGGCAACTTTAGGTGAGGCAATTCCTACAATTCCAGGTAAGGCAATTTTGGGAAAGGCAACTTCATGTCATTCCAGGCAAAGCAATTACAGGCAAGGCAATTCAAGGTAATTTCAGGCGAGGCAATTCCTGACATTTCAATTCCAAGCAATTCTAGGCAAGGCAATTCCAAGCAAGGCAATTCCAGGCAATGCAATTTCTGGCAAGGCAATTTCAGGAAATTTTTATCAAGGCAATTCCAGGAAATTCCAAACAAGGCAATTCCTGGCATTTCAATTCCAAGCAGTTCCAGGCAAGGAATTCCAGGCAAGGTAATTCCAGGATAGGCAATTACAGGCAATTACAGGGAAGGTAATTCCAATCAAGGCAGTTGCAGGAAAATCCTGGTGGCCAGGCACGGTGGCTCAGGCCAGGCACAGTGGCTCATGCCTGTAATCCCAGCACTTTGGGAGGCCGAGGCAGGTGGATCACAAAATCAAGAGATTGAGACCATCCCAGTCAACATGGTAAAACACCGTCTCTACTGAAAATACAATAATTAGCTGGGCATGGTGATGCATGCCTGTAATCCCAGCTACTTGGGAGACTGAGGCAGGAGAATTGCCCGAACCCAGGAGGTGGAGGTTGCAGTGAGCCGAGATTGCACCATTGCACTCCAGCCTGGGTAAAAAGAGCAAAACTCCATTTCAAAAAAAGAAAAAGAAAAAAAAAGAAAATTCTGGCAAGGCAATTATTCCAGGCAAGGCAGGGTAAGGCAATTATTCCAGGCCAGGCAAGGCAAGCAAGGCAATTCCAGCCAAAGTAGGCCAAGGCAATTCCAGGCAAGGCAATTCCGGGCAATTCCAGGTAAGGCAATTTCAGGCAAAACAATTTCAGGCAATTTTAGGCAAAGAAATTTGAGACAAGGCAATTCCAAGCAATTTCAGGTAAGGCAATTTTAGGCAAGGAAATTCGACAAAAGGCAATTCCAGGCAATTTCAGGTAAGGTAATTTTAGGCAAGGAAATTCGAGAAAAGACAATTCCAGGCAATTTTAGGTAAGGTAATTTTAGGCAAGGGAATTCCAGGCAAGGCAATTCCAAGCAATTCCAGGCAGAGAAATTTTAAGCAAGGCATTTTCAAGCAATTCCATTCAAGGCAATTCCAGGCAACTCCAGGCAAGGCAATTCCAGGCAAGGCAATTTCAGGCAATTCCAGGGAAATCAATTCCCGGCAAAAAAAATTCCAGGCAAGAGAACTTCAAGAAATTTCCGGAAAGGCAATTTCCAAGCCGGCAATTACACAAAAGAAAATTCCAGGCAAGGTAATTCCAGCAAGGGTGTTTCAGGCAATTCCTGGCAAGGCAATTACAGACAAGGATATTAAAGGCAATTACAAGCAATTTCAGGCAAGGCAATTCCAGGCAAGACAACTGCAGCCAAGGCAATTCCAGGCAATTCAAGGCAAAGCCGTTTTCAACAAGGCATTTCCAGGCAATTCCACGAATGACAATTCCAGGCAAGGACTTTCCAGGCAAGTCAATTCCAGGCATGGAAATTCCTAGCAATTTCAAGCAAGGCAATTCTTGGCATTTTAATTTTAAGCAATTCCAGGCAGGGCAATTTTGGAAAGGCCATTCCAGCAATTCCAGGCAAGGGAATTCCAAGAAAGGCAATTCCTGGCAAATCGAATCAAGGCAATTTAAGGCAAGGCAATTTTAGTCGAGGCAATTCCAGGCAATTCCAAGCAAGGGAATTATTCTATTCAAGGCACGGTAAGGCAATTAATCCAAGCAAGGCAATTCCAGCCAAAGCAAGGCAAGGCAATTACACGCAAGGCAATTCCAGTCAATTCCAAGCAAGGCAATTCCAGGCAACTTCAGGCAAGGCAAATCAAGACAAGGAAATTCCAGGCAATTCCAGGCAAGGCATTTTAAGGCAAGGCAATTTCAGACAAATCCAGGCAAGGAAATTTTAGGCAAGGCAATTCTAGGAAAGGCAATTCCAGAAAATTCCAGGCAAGGCAATTGCATGCAAGTCAACTCAAGGAAATTTTAGGCAAGGGAATTCCAGGCAAGGCAACTCCAAACAATTCCAAGAAAGGCAATATTAGGCAACGCAATTCCAGGCATGACAATTCATGGCAACGGAATTCTGGGTAACTCCAGGCAAGGCAAATCCAGAAAAGGCAATTTCAGTCAGGGCAATTCCAGGCAAATTCTGCAAAAGTAATTTCTGACAAGGCAATTTCAGGCAATTCAAGGCAAGGCAAATTCAGGCAAGGCAATTTCAAAAAATTCCAGGGATGGGAATTTTTGGCAAGGCAATTCCGGTCAATTCCAGGCAAGGCAATTTACGGCAATTTCAGGCAAGGCAATACCAGGCAATTTTAGGCAAGGAGAATAAATGCTAAACAATTCCAGGCAATTCCAGGCAAGGCAACCCCTGCCAACTCAATTTCAGGTAATTCCAGGCAAGGCAACTGCAGGTAAGGCAATACCAGGTAAAAAAAAATTCAGAAAATTCTGGATATGGCAATTCCAGGCAAGGAAATACAAAGCAATTTTAGGAAAGGCAATTACAGAAAGGCAATTTAAGGCAATTCCAAGAAAAGGAATCCTTCGCAAAGCTATTTTAGACAAGGCAATTTTAGGCAATTCCAGGCAAGGTAATTTCAAGAAATTTTAGGTAAAGCAATTCTCTGCAAGGCAATTACAGGTAATTCCAGGCAAGGCAATTCCAGGCAAGTCAATTCCAGACAATTCCCAGCAAAGCAATACCAGGCAAGGCAATTCCATACAATTCCAGAAAAGGCAATTCAAGGAAAGGAAATTCCAGTTAAGGCAATTTCAGGCAAGTCCAGGTAAGGCCATTCCAATAAAGGCAATTTCAGCCAAGTCCATAAAAGGCAATTCCAGGCACGAAAATTCTAGGCAAGGCAATTCCAGGCAAGACAATTCCAGGCAAGTAAATTCCATGCAAGACAATTCCAGGCATGACAATTTATAGCAATGGAATACCGGGCAATTCTAGGCAAGGCAATTTCTGCAAAGGTAATTTTTGGCCAGGCAATACCAGGCAAGGCAAATTCAGGTAAAGCAATTCCAAATAATTCCAGGGAAGGGAATTTTTGGCAAGGCAATTCCAGTCAATTCAATTCAAGGCAATTGATGGCAATCCCAGGGAAGGCAATACCAGGCAATTTCAGGCAAATCAAATACATGCTAGGCAATTTCAGATAATTCCAGTCGAAGTAATTCTTGCCAACGCAATTTCAGGTAATTCCAGGCAAGGCAACTCCAGGCAAGGCAATGCCAGGCAAGGGAATTCCAGGAAATTTCAGATAGGGAAATTCCAGGCAAGGCAATACAAAGCAATTTTAGGAAAGGCAATTACAGACAAGACAATTCCAGGCAATTCCAAAAAAGCAATTCTTGGCAAGGCAATTTTAAAGGAGGCAATTTTAGGCAATTCCAGGCAAGTCAATTCCAAAAATTTTAGGTAAGTCAATTCCCCACAAGGCAATTCCAGGCAAGGCAACTACAGGCTAGGCAATATCAGGCAATAAAAAACAAGGGAATTTCAGGCAAGGCAATTCCAGGCATGTCCAGGCAAGTCAAACACAGGCAAGGCAATTCCCGGCAAAGCAATTCCAGCCAAAGAACTACCAGGTAAGGAAATTACAGGCAAGTCCAGATAAGGCCATTCCAATAAAACAATTTCAGGCAATTTCAATCAACACAATTCCAGGCAAAAAAATTCTAGGCAAGGCAATTCCAGGCAATTCCAAAAAGGGAAATTCCAGGCAAGGCAATTCCAGGCCAGGAAATCCAACGAAAGGCAATTCCAGGCAATGCAATACCAGGCAAGGCAATTCCATACAATTTCAGGCAAGGCATATCCAGGCAAGGCATCCAGACAATTAGAGGCAAGGCAATTGCAGGACATGCAATGCCAGGCAATTCCAAAAAGGAAATTCCAGAAAAGACAATTCCAGGCAAGGCAATTGTCAGAAAGTCAATTTCAGGCAATTGAATTCCAGGCCATTTCAGGCAAGACAATCCAAGCAAGAAAATTTCAAGCAATTTCAGAAAAGGCAATTTTTGGCAAGGCAATTCCAGGCATTTCCAGGCAAGGCAATAACAGGCAGGTAATTCCAGGCAATTCCTTTCAAAAAAATTTCTTGCAAGTCAATTCCAGGCAAGGGAATTTCAGACAATTCCAGACAAGGTAATTCCAGGCAAGGAAATTTCAGGAAGGCAATTTCTGGCTAGACAATTTGAGGCAGGGCAATTCCAGATAATTCCCAGCAAGGCAATTTCAGGAAAGGAAATTACAGGCAAGACAATTTCAGAAAAATACAGGCAAGGCAATTTTAGACAATCTCAGGCAGGGCAAATGGAGGCAAGGCAATTCCAGGCAATTTCAGGCAAAGCAGCTCAAAGCAAGGCAATTTCAGGCAATTCCAGGCAAGGAAATTTTAGTCAAGCGAATTCCAGGCATATCCAGGCAAGGCAATTTCTGGCAAGGCAATTGCAGGCAATTCCAGGCAAGGCAATTTTAGGCGAGGCAATTCCAGGTAATTCCAAGCAAGCCAATTATTCAAGGCAAGGAAAGGTAAGGCAATTAATCCAGGCAAGGCAATTCCAGCCACAAAAAAGCAATGCAATTCCAGGCAATTCTAGGCAAGGAAATTCCAGGCAGGGCAATTCCAGGCAATTCCAAGCAAGACAATTTCAGAAAAGACAATTCGAGACAATTTCAGGAATGCAATCTTAGCTAGACAATTCGAGGCAGGGCAATTCCAGGCAATTGCAAGCAAGGCAATTTTACACAAGGCAATGCCAGGCAAGGCAATTCCATTCAATTCCAGGCCATGCAATTTCAGGAAAGCCAATTCGAGGCAATTTCAGGCAAGGCAATTGAAGGTAAGGTTATTCCAGGCAATTCCAGGCAATTTCAGGCCAGGCAATCCCAGCAAAGTAATTCCAGGCAATTTTAGGCAAAGCAATTTTAGTCAAAACAATTTGAGGCAATTCCAAGAAAGGCAATTTCAGACAAGACAATTTCAGGGAGTGGGCTCCTAAAGATGGTGCTTTAGGAGCAAACCAGGATTGCAGCTCTCAGTGAAGGCACAGAGGGTCAGTCCAAGCAGCATTTCCAGACGGATCTTTATTGCCCACAGAACGGGGAAAGTCCCAGGTGTAGGAGAGACACAATATGACAGCACAGCTCTTTCAGCTGGCGTGACAATTTTGGCTGGCGCAACAGCGCATTGGCACGCTGAAAAAAAACGCACTGGTCTGGGTGCCCTGTTAAACCGGAAATCTGAGATTTGGGAGGGCAGATTAGCATATTCATCTGTTTAAACGGGACTTGGACAGTGAGACAGACCAGGAGATTCCCGGGAAGCCAGGTTTGAGCTGGTGCAGTGGGTCACTGCATGGGAAATCACACATATCTCGGTGCCCTAACAGCAGACGACTGAAACACCTGGGAGAGAGTCAACCGTTCAACTATTAAAAAGAAAAAAAGACTCTGAGGCAGGGAGCCAGGTGATTAGGCTCAGTGGGTCCCACCCCCACAGGGACAAACAAAACAGCGATTCAAGTCACTCAGGGTTGAGAGTTTACTGCAATCACAGCTGAACCCAGGATGGTGCAGCTCGGTGGGGGGGCATCCACCATTACCGAGGCATTCTGCCCCTACTGAGGTACACTCCTATTGCTGACAGAGCCTGCCATTGCCCAGGCAACCTGCCATAACAGAGAAACTCTGCCAATACAGAGGCAACAGAGTGGAGTCCACAACAGCAGGGTGGAGTCCACGACAACAGGGTGGAGTCCACAGGAATAGGGCAGAGCCCATGGTAGCAGGGCAGAGCCCATAACAGCAGGGCAGAGCCCACGGCAACAGGGCAGACCCCCGGGGCAGCAGGGCAGAACCTCAGCAAAAAAATAGTGACAAGACTGCCTCCCAGCTGGGCAAGACAGTGCAACAGATACTCATAAAGAAAGCACTAACTCCCCCAAGACAGACCATCTGAAGAAAAAAAGAGGTTTTATGAGTTCTCCTGCAGCAGACTTGAAAGCACCTGCCTAACAGCCCTGAATAAACAACGGAACTCACAGCTCAGCACTTGAGCTCCAATGAAGTACAGACCGTCTCCTCAAGCAGGTCCCTGACCCCTGTATATACAAATAGTCACAGAAAAAAGGACTCATCAGACTGACATTTGGTGGACATCATTCTGGGACAAAGATAGCAGAAGAAGAAACTGGCAGCATCCCTCACTGTTCTGCACCTGCTACAGGTGTACCCCAGATAAGCAGGGCCTGGAAAGGACCTCAGAGGTCGTACAGCAGAGGGCCTAGACGGTTAGAAAAAAATAAGTAACAGAAATACTTCATCATCAACAATCTGGGCGCCCACTCAGAGACCCAATCAAAAAGTCATCAACTACTCAGACGACAGGTGGATAAATCCACAAAGATGGAAAGAAACCAGCTCAAAAAAGAGAAAAACAACAAAAACCAAAACACCTCGCCTCCTACAAAGGACCAAAATTTCTCACCAGCAAGAGAAAAAAGCTGGATGGAGAATGAGTGTGATGAAATGATGGAATCAGACTTCAGAAAACGGGTAATGAGAAATTTCCGTGAGCTAAAAGAACATGTTCTAAATCAATGCAAAGTAACTAAGAACCTTGAAAAAAGATTTGAAAAAAGATTCGAGGAAATGATAACAAGAATGGACAACTTAGAGAGGAATATAAATGAATTGAAGGAGCTGAAAAACACAACATGAGAACTTTGTGAAGCATGCATAAGTTTCAACAGTCGAATTGAACAAGCAGAATAATATCAGAAGTCGAAAATCAACTCAATGAAACAAAACGAGAAACCAAGATTAGAGAAAAAAGTGCAAAAAAGAATGAACAAAGTCTCCAAGAAATGTGGGACTATGTGAAGAGACCTAACCTGCGTTTGATAGGTGGACCAGAATGTGATGAAGAGAATAAATCCACGCTGGAAAATACTCTTCAGAATAATATCCAGGAAAATTTCCCCAACCTAGCAAGGCAGACCAATATTCAAGTCCAGGAAATACACAGAACACCAGAAAGATATTCCACAAGAAGAGCAACCCCAAGGCACATAATATTCAGATACACCAGAGTTGACATGAAAGAGAAAATAATAAGGGAAACCAGAGAGAAAGGTAGAGTCACCCACAAAGGGAAGCCCATCAGACTCACAGTAGACCTCCCGGAATAAATCCTACAAGCCAGAAGAGAGTGGGGGCCAATATTCAACATCCTTAAAGAAAAGAACTTTCAATCCAGAAATTCATATTCAGCCAAACTAAGCTTCATAAGTGAAGAAAAATTAAAAACCTTTGTGAACAAGCAAGTACTCAGGGATTATGTCACTACCAGGACTGCTTTACGAGAGCTCCTAAAAGAGGCATTACAAATAGAAAGGAACAACCAGTACCAACCATTCTAAAAACATACAAAATAAAAAACAGCATCAACAAAATGAAGAATCTCCATCAACTAATGGGGAAAACAGCCAGCTAGCATCAAAACAGAAGTATCAAATTCACACATAACAATTTTACCCCTAAATGTAAATGGGCTAAACGCACAAATCAAAAGACGCAGACGGGCAAATTCAAAAAAAACCAAAACCCATCAGTATGCTGTATCCAGGAAACCCATCTCACATGCAAGGATACACAAAGGCTCAAAATAAAGGGATGGAGGAAGATTTACCAAGGAAATGGAGAGCAAAGTAAAGCAGGAGTTGTAATTCTCATCTCTGATAAAATAGACTTTAAAGCAACAAAGGTCAAAATAGACAAAGAAAGTCATCACATAATGGTAAAAAGATCGATACAACAAGAAGAGCTAGTGATCCTAAATATATATGGACCCAATACAGGAGCACCCAGATATATAAGGCAAGTTCTTAATGACTTATAAAGACACTTAGACTCCCACAGAATAATAGTGGGAGACTTTAACACTCCACTGTCAATATTAGACAGATCAACCAGGCAGAAAATTAACAAGGATATCCGGGGCTTGAACTCAGACCTGGAACAAGCAAACCTGATAGACATTTAAAGAACTCTCCACCCAAATCCACAAAATATACATTCTTCTCAGCACCACATCACACCTACTCTAAAATTGGCCACATAATTGGAAGTAAAGCACTCCTCAACAAATGCAAAAAACTGACATAATAACAAACAGTCTCTCAGACAATATTGCAATCAAGTTAGAACTCAGAATTCAGAAACTAACTCAAAACCACACAGCTTCATGGAAACTGAACAACTGGCTCTTGAATGTTGACTGGATAAACAGTGAAATGAAGGCAGAAAAAAAGATGTTCTTTGAAACCAACGAGAATGAAGAAAACATGCCAGAATCTGTGAGACACATTCAAAGCAGTATCTAGAGGAAAATATATAGCAATAAGTGCCCATATGAGAAGAGTGGAGAGATCCAAAATTGACATTCTATATTCAAAATTCAAAGAGCTAGAGGAGCAAGATCAAAAAAACCCAAAACCTAGCAGAATAAGAAATAACGAAGATCAGAGCAGAACTGAAGAAGATAGAGACACGGAAAACCCTTCAAAAAATCCAGAAATCCAAAAGCTGATTTTTTGAAAAGATCAACAATAGACATACCGCTAGCCAGACTGATAAAAAAGAAAAGAGAGAACAAACAAATAGACGCAATTAAAAATAATAAAGGGGAAATCTCCAGAGATTCCACAGAAATTCAAACCATCATCCAAGAATATAACAAAAAGCTCTATGCACACAAACTAGTAAACCTGGAAGAAATGGATAAATTCCTGGACACGTGTGTCCTCCCAAGCCTAAACCACGAGGAAGCCAAAACTATGAATAGACCAATAACAAGGTCTGAAGTCGAGGCAGCAATTGAGAGCCTACTACGTAAACAAAGCCCAGGTCCAGCTGGGTTCACATCCGAATTCTACCAGACACACAAAGAGAAACTGGTACGATTCATTCTGAAACTATTTCAAATAATCCAAAAAGAGGGAGTCCCTCCCAACTCATTTTATGAGACAAACATCATCCTGATACCAAAACCCGGCAGAGATTCAACAAGAAAAGAAAACTTCAGGCCAATATCCATGATTAACATAGATGCAAAAATCTTCAATAAAATATTGGCAAGCCAATTGCAACAGCACATCAAAAAGCTTATCCATCA
>JAPYYA010000862.1:16400-49326 GCA_028533165.1 Leontopithecus rosalia
AACCACATGATCATCTCATTCGACACAGAGAAGGCCTTTGACAAAATTCAACAGCCCTTTATGCTAAAAACCCTCAATAAACTCGGTATTGATGGAACGTATCTCCAAATAATAAAAGCTATTTACGACAAACCAACAGCCAATATCATACTGAATGGGCAAAAACTAGAAGCATTCCCTTTGAAATCCGGCACTAGACAAGGATGCCCTCTCTCACCACACCTATTCAATATAGTACTGAAAGTTCTAGCCAGAGCAATCAGACAAGAAAAAGAAATAAAGGGTATTCAAATAGGAAAGGAGGAAGCCAAATTGTCTCTATTTGCAGATGACATGATAGTATATCAAGAAGACCCTATCGTCTCACCCCAAAAACTCCTGAAACTGATAAGCAACTTCAGCAAAGTCTCAGGTTATAAAATCAATGTGCAAAAGTCACAGGCATTCCTATACACCAATAACAGGTTGAAAGAGAGCCAAATCAAGAACAAACGGCCATTCACAATTGCTACAAAGAGAATAAAATACCTAGGAATACAACTTACAAGGAACATAAGGGACCTCTTCAAGAAAAATTACAAACCACTGCTCAACGAAATAAGAGAGGACACAAACAGATGGAGAAACATTCCATGTTCATGGTTAGGAAGAATCAATATCTTGAAAATGGCTATTCTGCCCAAAGTGATTTACAGAATCAATGCTATCCCCATCAAGCTACCATTGAATTTCTTCACAGAACTGGAAAAAACCACCTTGAAATTCTTATGGAACCAAAGAGATCCAGCATTCTAAGTCAATCCTAAGCAAAAAGAACACAGCTGGAGGCATCACACTACCGGACTTCAAACTATACTACAAGGCTACAGTAATCAAAACAGCATGATACTGGTATCAAAACAGATATATAGACCAATGAAATAGAGCAGAGGCATCGGAGGAAACACAACATGTCTACGTCCATACAATCTTTGATAAACCTGACAAAAACAAGCAATGGGGAAAGGGTTCCCTGTTTCATAAATGGTGTTGGGAAAACTGGCTAACCATGTGCAAAAAGCAGAAACTGAACCCCTTCATGACACTGTACACTAAAATTAACTCCAGATGGATTAAAGACTTAAACATAAGACCAGGCACCATAAAAACCCTAGAAGAAAATCTAGGCAACACCATTCAAGACATAGGAGTAGGCAAGAACTTAATGACCAAAATACCAAAAGCATTGGCAATAAAAGCCAAAATAGACAAATAGGACCTAATCAAACTACACAGCTTCTGCACGGCAAAAGAAGCAGTCATTAGAGTGAATCGGGAACCAACAAAATGGAAAAAATTTTTGCAGTTTACCCATCTGACAAAGGGCAGATATCCAGAATTTACAAAGAACTCAAACAGATTTACAAGAAAAAAGCAAACAAACGCATCCAAAAAATGGGCAAAGGATATGAACAGACACTTTACAAAAGAAGACATACAAGAGGCCAACAAACATATGAAAAAATGCTTATCATCGCTGGTCATTAGAGAGTTGCAAATCAAAACCACGTTGAGATACCATCTCATGCCAGTTGGAATGGCGTTCATTAAAAAATCTGGAGACAACAGATACTGGAGAGGATGCGGAGAAATAGGTACACTTTTACACTGCTGGTGGGAGTGTAAATTAGTTCAACCATTGTGGAAGACAGTGTGGCGATTCCTCAAGGACATAGAAAGAGAAATTCCATTTAACCCAGCAATCCAATCACTGGGTATATATCCAAAGGACTATAAATCGTTGTACTCTAAGGACACATGCACACGAATGTTCATTGCAGCACTGTTTACAATAGCAAAGACCTGGAATCCACCCAAATGCCCATCGATGATAGACTGGACTGGCAAAATGTGGCACATATACACCATGGAATATTATGCAGTAATCAAAAATGATGAGTTCATGCCCTTTGTATGACATGAATGAATCTGGAGAACACCATTCTCATCAAATTGACACAAGAACAGAAAATGAAACACCGTATATTCTCACTCATAGGCGAGTAATGAACAATGAGAACACATGGACACAGGGACGGGAGTACTACACACTGAGGTCTATTTGGGGAAATTGGGGAGGGACAGTGGTGGGGAAGCCCGGGAGTGATAGCATGGGGAGAAATGCCAAATGTGGGTGAGGGGGCAGAAGGCAGCAAAACACACTGCCACGTGTGTACCTATGCAACTATTTTACATGTTCTGCATATGTACTCCAAAACCTAAAACACAATAAAAAGAAAAAAGTTTCCATTAAAAGTCTTCCTTAACGTGAAAATAAAGAAAATGTATCCTCAAGATTTATACGGGAGAAATTGTAACCATTTGTGCTATAACAACAAATAATATTTCTTAACTTTTAATTTCATAATTATTAGAGATTCACAGAAAGTTGCAAAAATACCACAGAGCCATCTGCTGTACCCATGACCCAGCTTCCCACAATTGGAACATCATGCATAACTATAGTACATTATCAAGTCTAGGAAATTGACATTGGTATAATACAATTAACTAAACTACAGACTTTACTCTGATTTTACCAGTGTTTTCATCACTTATTTAGTATGTACAATTCTATGAAATTTGATTACATGTATAGATTTATACAACCATGATCATCGTCAAGACAGAACTGTCATGTCACCACAAAAGAACGCTTTTGTGTTACTGCTTTATAGTTATACCTTCCCACTCCCTCCCCAAATCCCTGACAACCACCAATCTGCTCTCCTTTTCTATAATTTTGTCATTTTCAGAATATTATATATATATCATTTTACATTTTGAGATTGGCTTTATTGACTTATAGATAAGCTTTATCTATCCAAGTTGTTACATGCATCAATAGTTCATTACTATTTACTGATAAGTAGGATTCTATGATATAAATATACCACAGTTTCTCTATCAATTATCTTGTTGAGGGTCATTTTAATTGTTACCAGTTTTTGGCTTTTATACATATAAACCTGCTAAGTACATTCATGTACAGGTTTTGGAGTAAATACAAGTTTTCATTTTTCTACTATAAATATCCATAAGTGTTGTTGCTGGGTTATATGATAAATGTTTGTTTAATTTCTTAAGAAATAATCAAATTGTTTTCTGAAGTGTTTGTATATATTTACATTCCCACCAGAAATGTACAAGAGATCCAGTTCCTCCAGTATACCACCAGTCCTTGGTATAGTCAGCATTTTTTTTAATTCTAGCTAATCTAAAACATGTTTAGTGAGTTTAATTTGCATTCTCCTAATGGCTGATAATGGTGAACATTTTTTTGAAATGTACTTAGTTTCCATCTATATATCTTCTTTGGTCAAATGCTGTTCAAATATTTTGTCTGTTTTCTAACTGGACCGTGTTGTTTTATTACTGTCAAGTTTAGGTAATTCTTTACATGTTCTGGATATGATTCCTTTCTCAGATATATGATTTACAAATATTTTTCCCATCCTGTGGCTTGTCTTTTCATTCTCTTCATCTCACAGAGCAAAAGTTTTACATTTTGATTAAGTAGACTTGGGTGATCTTTTAAATCTATGGATAGTGTATTTTGGCATCACATTTAATAATTCTCTTTTTAACAAAGATATTTTTATGTTGTCTTCAATAAACCTTATAGTTTTACGGTTATACATACACTCCATTTTGAAATTAAAATGTTCATATAAAAAAGACAATTTTAGGCAATTCTAGACAAGGCAATTCCAGGCAAGGCAATGCAAAAAAAGACAATTTCAAGCAAGGCAACTTCAAACCAGACAATTCCAAAAAAAACAATGCAAGGCCACTCCAGGCTAGGCAATTCCAGGCAAGACAATTCCAGGCAAGGCAATTCCAGGCAAGGCAAGGCTAGGCAATGCAATTGCAGGCAAAGCAATTCCAGGCAATTCAATTCCAGGCAAGGCAATGCCAGGCACGACAATTAACAGCAATTCCAGGCAAGGCAATTGAAGGCAAAGCAATTCCAGGCAAAGCAATTCCAGTCAATTTGAGGCAAGGCAATTCCACTCAATTCCAGGCATGGCTATTCCAGGCAATTCCAGGCAAGGTAATTCCAGGCAAGGCAATTCCAGGCAAATTCAGGCAAGGCAATTGCAGACAAAATAATTCCAGGTAATTAGAGACAAGGCAATTCCAGGCAATACCAGACAAGACAATTCCAGTCAAGGCAACTCAACGCAATTCCAGGCAAGGTAATTTTAGGCAATTCCAATAAAGGCAATTCCAGGCAAGACGATTCTTCAGGGTAAGGAAAGACAAGTCAATTTTAGGCAAAGCAAGTCAAGGCAAAACAATTTTAGGCAAGGCAGTACCTACCAATTTTATACAAGTCAATTCCAGGTAAAACAATTCAAGGCAAGGCAATAACAGTAAAAGCAATTACAGGCAATTCCAGGAAAGGCAATAACAGACAAGGTAATTCCAGGCAAAGCAATTCCAGGCAAGAGATTTTCAGGCAAGGCAAGGCAATGAAAGGCAATCCAAGAAAAGGCAATTTCAGGCCAGGCAATTCCAAGCAAGGCAATTCCAGGCAATTCTAGGCAATGTAATTTCAGGCAAGACAATTCCAGGCAATTTTAGTCAAGGCTATTCCTGTCACTTACAAGCAAGGTAATTCCAGGCAAGGCATTTCCAGGCAATTATAGGCAAGGCAATTCCTAGCAAGGCATTCCAGGCAAGGCAATTCCAGATAAGGCAAGTTCAGGTAAAGCAACACCAGACAAAAAAATTCCAGGCAACTCCAGGCAAGGTAACTCCAGACAAGACATTTCCATGCAATTCCAGGCAAGACAATTGCAAAAAAAGGCAATTCCAGGCAATACAATTTGAGGCAATAAAACTCCAGGCAATTGCCGGAAGGGAAATCCCAGGCAAGGCATTTCCACGCAATTCTAGTCAAGGCAAATTCTGCCAGCACATTTGCAGGCAATTCCAGGCAACACAACTCCAGGCAAGGCAATTTCAGGAAAGGCAATTCCTGGTAGGGCAATTCCAGTCAAGGCAACTCCAGGCAATTCCAGGCAAGTCAATTCCAGGCAAAGCAATTCCATGTAATTCCAGGAAAGAACATTTCTGGCAACGCAGTTTTAGGCAAGGCAATTCCAGGCAAGGAAATTCGAAGAAATTTCAGGCAAGGCAATTCCCAGAAAGGCAACTAAAAGCAATTCCAGAAAATGCAATTCCAGGCAATAACAAGCAAGTGAATTCCAGGCATCGGAATTCCAGGCAATTCCAGGCAAGGCAATTCCAGGCAATTCCCAGCAAGAGAATTCCAGGCAAATCAAACCCAGGCAATTCCAGGCAAGGCAATTCCAGGCAAATCCAGGCAAGGAAAACCCAGGTAAAGTAATTCCAGGCAATTCGAGGCTGTGCAATTCCAGACAATAACAGGCAAGGCAATTTTAAAAAAAACAATTCCAGATAATTCCAGGCAAGTCAATTGCAGACAAAGCAATTCCAGGCAATTCCAGGCAAGGCAATTCCTGCCAACGCAATTTCAGGCAATTTTTGGCAAAGCAACTGCAGAAAAAACAATTCCAGGCAAGAAAATTTCAGGCAATTCCAGAAATGGCAATTCCAGGCAAGGCAATACCAGGCAATTCCAGACAAGGCAATTCCAGTCAATTCCAGGAAAGGGCAGTCCTGGCAAAAAAATGTTAGGCAAGGCAATTTCAGGCAATTCCAGGCAAGGCAATTCCAGGAAATTCCAGCCAAGGCAATTCCTGGCAAGGCAATTCCAGGCAAATCCAGGCAAGGTAATTTTAGGCTAGGCCATTTCTGGCTATAATAGTCAAGGGAATTCCAAGCGAGGCAATTTCAGGCAATTCCAGGCAAAGCAATTCCAGGCAATTCCAGGCCAGGCAATTTTACACAATTTTAGGCAAGGAAATTCCTAGCAAGGTAATTCCATACAATTCCAGGCAAGCCAATTCCAGGCAATTTTAGGAAAGGCAATTCCAGAAAAGGCAATTCCAGGCAATTCCAGGCAATGCCATTCCAGGCAAAAATATTCCACTCCAGGCAATTCCAGGCAACTAAAGGCAACGCAATACCAGGCAAGGCAATTCTAGGAATTTAAAGGCAAGGCAATTTATCCAAGGCATTTCCAGGCAATTAGAGGCAAGGTAAATCCAGGCCATGCAATTTCAGGCAAGGCAATTCCAGAAAGTCCAATTCCAGGCAAAACAATTCCTGGCAAGTCAATTCCAGTCATGGGAATTCCAGGCAATCCCAGACAAAGCAATTCCAAGAAAGGCAGTTTCAGGCAATTTCAGAAAATGCAATTTCTCGCAAGGCAATTCCATGCAGTGCCATTCCAAACAATTTCATGCAAGGCTATTCCAAAAAATTCCAGGGAAGGCAATTCACAGCAAAGCAGTTCCAGGCAGTTCCAGGAAAGGCCAATATACGCAAGGCAATCCAGGCAATTCCAGGCAGAGCACTTCAAGGCCAGGCAATTTCAAGCAATTCCAGGAAAGGCAATTAAAGACAAGGCAATTCCAGGCAAGACAATTTTGGGCAAGGCAAGTCCACGTCATTCCAAGCAAGGCAATTACAGGCAAGGCAATTTCAATAATTTCCAGGCAAGGCAATTCTTGGCATTTCAATTCCAAGCTATTCCAGGCAAGGCAATTCCAGACAATTCCAATCAAGGCAATACCAGGCAAGGCAATTCCAGGGAATTTCATTCAAGGCATTTCCAGGCAAGGCAATAACGGGCAAGGCAATTCTAGGCTAGGAAATTTCAGGAAATTTCAGACAAGGCAATTCAAGGCAAGATAATTCCAGGCAACTTCCGTCAAGGCAAATCCAGGCAAGGAAATTTCAGGCAATTACAGGCAAAGCAATTCCAGGCAAGGAAATTCGAGGCAAAGAAATTCTAGGCAATTTCAGGAAAGGCAATTCAAGGCAATTCCAGGCAACCCAATTTCAGTCAAGCCAATTTTAGGATAGGCAATTCTAGTCAATTTCAGGGAAGGCAATTCCAAGCAAGGCAATTTCAGACAATTTAAGGCTAGGCAATTTGAGGGAAGAAAATTCTAGGCAATTACAAGCAAGGCAATTACAGGCAAGAAAATTCCAGGCAATAACAGGCAAGGAAATTCCAGGAAAGAAAATTCCAGGCAAGGCAATCCCACGCATTTTCAGGCATGGAAATTTTAAGCAATTCCAGGCAATGTAATTTAAGACACAGCAATTCTTGAAAAGGCAATTCCAGGCAAGAAAACTCCTGGCAAGTAAATTCCAGGCAAGGAAATTTTAGGAAATTCCATAAAAGGCAATTTTAGGCAAGGCAGTTCCAGGCAATTTCTGGAAAGGCATTTTCTGGCTAGACAATTCCATGAAGTGCCATTCCAGGCAATTCCAGGCAGGGCAGTTTCAGGCAAGGCAATTCCAGGCAATTTCAGGCAAGGAAAATCCAGGCAAGGCAATTCCAAAAAATTCCGTGCAAGGCAAAACAAGGCAAGGCAATTCCAATCAATTCCAGTAAAGAAATTTCAGGCAAGGCAATTCCAGGCAAGGCGCTTTTAGGTGAGGTATTTCCAGGCAATTCCAGACAAGACTATTCCAGACAAGGTGAATCCAGGAAACTCCAGGAAGGCCATCCCATGCAAGGCAATGTCAGGCACAGTAATTCCATGCAAGGCAATTCCAGGTGATTACAGAAAAACGGAATTGCAGGCAAAACAATTTCAGGCAATTTCAGGAAAGGCAATTCCAGTCAAGTCGATTCTTGTCAATTCCAAGCAATTTAATTCAAGGCATTTCCAGCAAAGCAATTCCAGGCAAGGCAATTTCTAAAAAGGCAATTTAAGGTAAGAAAATTTTAGCCAATTCCAGTTAGGACAATTTCAGGCAAAGCAATTCATAACAATTCCAGGAAAGGCATTGCCAGGCAAGGCAACTCCTAGCAGGGTAATTCCAGGCAATTCCAGGCAAGCCAATTCTAGGAAAAGCAATTCCAGGCAAAGCAATTCCAGTCAATTTCAGGCCATTAAATTCCAGGCAAGGAAATTCCACGCAAGGCAATTCCATGCAATGCAATACCAGGCAAAACAATTTCATAAAATTCCAGCAAGGCAATTCCAGGAAAGGCATTTCCAGGCAATTAGAGGAAAGGCAATTCCAGGCCATGCAATTCCAGGCAATTCCAGGCCAGGAAATTTCAGAAAAAGCAATTCCAAGCATGGTCATTTTTGACAAGTCAATTCTAAACAAGGGAATTCCAGGCAACTCCAAACACGGAAATTCCAAGAATTTCCAGGAAAGGCAATTTTTGGCATTTCAATTTCAAGTAATTCCATGCAAGGCAATTCCACGCAAGGCAATTCCAGGCAATTCCAGTCATGGAATTTCATTGAATGCAATTCCAGACAAATCCAGGCAAGGCAATTTCAGGCTAGGCAATTCCAGGCAATTCCAAGCAAGGAAAATTTAGGCGAGGCAATTCCAGGCAATACCAGGCAAGGCAATTTTAGGCAAGGGAATTACAGGCAATTCCAAACAAGGCAATTTCAGGCAAGGCAATTTTAGGCCTTTTCAGGCAAGGCAATTCCATGCTATGCAATTTCAGGCAATTTCAAGGAAGGCAATTCCAGGCAAAGCAAATTTAGGCAAAATTCAAGGCAAATTTAGGCAAAAAAATTTCAGGCAATTACAGGCAAAGTAATTCCAGGAAAGGCAATTCGAGGCAATTCCAGGCAAGGCAATTCGATTTAAGGCAATTTCAAGCAAGTCAATTCTAGGCAATTTCAGGAAAGGCAATTCCAGGCAAGAATATTTCAGGTAATTCCAGGAAAGGCAATTCCAGACAAGGCAATTCCAGGCATTTTCAGGCAAGAAAATTCCAGAAAATTCCAGGCAATGTAATTTCAGACAAGGCAATTCCAGGCAATTCCAGGCGAGGCAATTTTATTCAAGGAAATTCCTGGCAATTCCAAGCAAGGCTATTACAGGCAAGGTAATTCTAGGCATTTCCCGATAAGGCAATTCCAACCAAGCTATTTTTAGAAAATTTCAATGAATGCAATTCCAGGCAATATCAGGCGAAGCAATTTTAAGCAAGGCATTTGAAGGCAATTCCAGGCAAGGCAATTTTAGGCAAGGCTATTTTAGGGAAGGAAATTCCATCCATGGCAGTTTATGACAATGCAATGCTGGGCAATTCCAGGCAAGGCAATATCAGGTAAGGTAATTCCAGGCAAGGAAATTTTAGAAAATTTCATAAAAGGCAATTCCAGACAAGGCAATTTCAGGCCATTTCATAAAAGGTAATTTCTGAAAAGGCAATTCCTGGCAGGGCAATTCCAGGCAATACCAGGAAAGGCAATTCAAGGTAATGCAATTCCAAGAAATTCCAGGGAAGGCAATTCACGGCAAGGCAATTCCAGGAAATCCCAGGCAAGGCAATTACTGGCAATTCTAGAGAAGGCAAATTCAGGCAAGTCAATTTCAGGAAATTCCAGGGAGGGAAATACAAACAAGGCAATTCCAGAAAAGATATTCCAGGCAAGGGAATTCCAGGCAAGCCACATTTAGGTGAGGCAATTCCAGGCAATTTCAGAAAAAAGTATTCCAGTCAAGGCAACTCCAGAAGACTCCAGGTAAGGCAATTTTAGGAAAGGCCCTTTCAGGCAAGGAAATTCCACGCAAAGCAATTCCAGGCGATTCCAGGCAACGCAATTCCAGGCAAGGCGATTTCAGGCAATTTTAGGCAAACCAATTCCAGGCAAGGAAATTCTTGTCAATTCCAAGCAAGGCAATTCCAGGCAAGGCAATTCCAGGTATTTCCAGGCAAAGCAATTCCAGGCAAGACATTTCCAGGCAATTCCAAACAATGCAATTCCAAGTAAGGCAATGTTACAAAAGGCAATTTTAAACAATTTCAGGCAAGGCAATTTTTAAAATGGCAATTCCAGGTAGGGCAATTCCGGGCAATCCAGGTAAGGATTTTAAAGGCAAGGCAATTCCAGGCAATTCCAGGCAAAGCAATTCAAGGCAATTCCAGGCAAGGCAGTTCCAGGAAAGGCAATTTCTAGCAAGGTAATTCCAGGCAATTCCAGGGAAGCACATTCTGGACAAGGCAATTTCAGGCAACTCCAGCCAAGCAATTTTAGACAATGAAATTCCACTCAATGCAATTCCAGGCAATTCCAGGTAACACAACACCAGGAAAAACAATTTTAAGAAATTCCAATCAAGGCAATTCCATCCAAGGCATTTCCAGGCAATTAAAGGCAAGGCAATTTCAGGTCATGCAATTTCATGCAATTCCAGGCAAGGCAATTTCTGGCAAGTCATTTCCAGGCAAGGGAATTCCAGGAAATTCCAGACAAAGCAATTCCAGGCAAGGCAGTTTCAGGCAATATCTGGAAAGGAAATTTCTGGATAGGCAATTCCTGGCAAGGCAATTCCATGCAGTACCATTCCAGGAAATTCCAGGCAAGGCAATTTCAGGCAAGGCAATTCCAAATAATTCCAGGGAAGGCAATTCTCTGCAAGCAATTCCAGGCAATTCCAGGAAAGGCAACTACAGTCAAGGTAATTTCAGGCAGTTCCAGGCAAGGCAATTCCAGGCAGTTTCAGGGAAGTCAAATCCAGGCAAGGCAATTTCAGGCAATTATAGGCAAGGCATTTCAAGGCAAGGCAATTCCAGGTAATTCCAGAAAAGGCAATTTTAGGCGAGGCAATTCTAAACAATTTCACGCAAGACAATTTCGGGAAAGGCAACTACACATTATTCCAAGCAAGGCAATTACAGAAAAGGCAACTCCAGGCATTTCCAGGCAAGGCAATTCTTGGCATTTTAATTAAAAGCTATTCCAGGCTAGACAATACCAGGCAATAAAATTTCAGGCAGTTACATGCAAAGCAATTCCAAGCAAGGCAATTCCATTTAAAAAAAAACGAGGCAATTTCAGAAAACATAATTTCAGGCAAGGCAATTCAACAAAATTCCAGCAATGTAATTCCAGTCAAGGAAAATCCAGGCAAGGCAATTCTAGGCAATGTCAGTTAAGGCAATTTCAGGCAAGACAATTCCAGGTAAAAAAAAATTAGGCAATTACAATTAAGACATTTCCAGGAAAGGCAATTCCAGGCAAGGCAATTCCAGGCAAGAAAATTTCAGGCAATTACAGGAAAGGCAATTACAGGCAAGGCAATTCCAGCTATTTCCAGACAAGGATTTTCCAGGTACTCCAGGCAATGTAATTTTAGACAAGACAATTTCAGGCAATTTCAGGAAAGGCAATTTCAATCAAGGCAATTTCTGGCATTTTAATTCTAAGCATTTCCAGGCAAGGCAATACCTGAAAAGGATATCACAGGCAATTGCAGGCAAGGAAATTTCAGGCAAGGCAAATCAAAGCAAGGCAAGTCCAGGCAATCCAGGCATAGCAATTCCAATTAAGTCAATTCCAGGAAAATCCAGGCGAGGCAATTATTCCAGGCAAGGCAAGGTTAGGAAATTATTCCAGGCAAGGCAAAGCAAGGCAAGCAAGGCAATTCCTGCCAAAGCAAGCCAAGGTAATTCCAGGCAATTCCAGGCAAGGTAATTCCAGGCAAGGCAATTCCACGCAATTGCAGGCAAGTTAATTTTAGGAAGGTAATTCCAAAGAATTATGGGCAAGGCAATTTCAGGCAAGGCAATTCCATGCAATTCTCGGAAAGACAATTCTAGGTAAGGTATCTCAAGGCAAGCCCAGGTAAGGCAATTTTAGGCAAGGCAATTCCAGGCAATGCAATTCAAAGCAAGGCAACTCCAGGCATTTTCATACAAGGCAAAACCAGGCAAGGCATTTCGAGGCAATTGCAAGCAAGGTAATTCCAGGCAATTCCAGGCAAGCAATTCTAGGAAAGGCAATTTCAGGCAATTCCAGGAAAGGCAATTCTAGGCAATTTCAGCAAGGCAACTGCAGTCAAGGCCATTCCAGGGAATTATAGGCAAGGCATTTCTGGGCAAGACAGCACCAGGCATGTCTAGGCAAGGCAATTCCAGGCAAGCCATTTCCAGACAATTCCAAGAAAGGCAAATTCAGGCAATTCCAGGAAAGGCAATTCCAGGCAATTCGAGGAAAGGCAATTCTAGGCAAGAAATTTCTAGGCAATTACAGGTAAGGCAATTTCAGGCGAGGCAATTCCAGTTAATTCACACAAGGCAATTCCAGGAAAGGCAATATAAGGCAATTCAAAGCAAAGCATTTATAGACAATTCCAGGCAAGTCAATTCCTGAAAATTTTATGCAAAACAATTCTAGGCAGGACAATTTCAGGCAATTCCAGATAAGGAAATTCCTGGCAAGGGAATTCCAGGTAAGGCAATTTCTGCCAAGCCCATGTAAAGCAACTTCATGCAAGGGAATTCCAGCCAATTCCAGGCAAGGAAATTTCAGGCAAGACAATTCCAGGCAAGGATATTCCATGTAAGGCAATTGCAGGCAATTCCAGACAAGACAATACCAGGCAAGGCAATTTGAGGAAATTCCAAAAATGGCAATTCCAGGCAAGGAAATTCCACACAAAACAATTCCAGGCAAGGCTATAACAGCCAAGGAAATTTCAGGAAAGGCAATTTCAGGCAATTTTATACAAGACAATTGCAGGGAAGGCAATCCAGGCAATTCCATGCAAGGCAATTTTTGGCAAGGCAATTTGAAGCAATTCCAGGCAAGACAATTGCAGGCAAAGCATTTCCACGCAATTCAAAACAAGGCAATATTTGGCCACGAAATTCCAGTCAAATTCAGGCAAGGCAATGCCAGGACATTCCAGATAAGTCTATTCCAGGAAAGTCAATTCGAGGCAAGGCAATTTCTGTCAAGTCAATTTCAGGCAAAAAATTTTCAGGAAATTTTAGACAAGGCAATTCTATGCAAGGGAATTTCAGGCAATTCCAGGCAACGCAATTCCAGGGAAGGCAATTCCAAACATTTTCAGGCAAGGTAATTTTTGGCAAAAAAAAATTTAGGCAATTCCTGGCCAGGCAATTCCAGGAAAAACAATTCCAGGCAAATCCAGAAAAGGCAATTTTGGGAAAGGCAGCTACAGGCATTTTCAGGCAAGGCAATTCCAGGCAATTCCATGCAAGGAAATTCCAGCCAAGGCAATTTCTGGCAATTCCAAGCAAGGCAATACCTAGCCAGGCAATTCCAGGCAATTCCTGGCAATGCAATTTCTGGCATTTCAATTCCAAGCAGTTCCAGGCCAGGCAATACCTGGCAAGAATATACCAGGCAATTCCAGGCATAGCAATTCCAATCAAGGCAATTCCAGGAAAACCCAGGCAAGGCAATTTTTCCAGGTAAGGCAAGTTAAGTCAATTATTCCAGGCAAGGCGAGGCAAAACAAGCAAGGCAATTCCAGCCAAAGCAAGCCAAGGTACTTTTAGGCAATTCCAGGTAAGGCAATTCCAGGCAAGGCAATTACTGACAAGGCAATTACAGGCCATTTTAGGCAAGGCAATTCCACGCAATTTTACGTAAGTTAATTTTAGGAAAAGAAATTCCAAACAATTTCAGGCAAGGCAATTCCAGGCAATTCCAGTCAAGGCAATTCTGAACAAGGCAACTCCAGGCAATTACAGGCAATGTAATTTTAGGCAAGGCAAATTCAGGCAATTCCATGCAAGAAAATTCCAGGCAAGGCAATTCCTGGCAAGAAAATTTCAGGCAATTCCTGGCTATGCAATTTCTGGCATTTCAATTCCAAGCAGTTCAGGCAAGGCAATATTGACAACTATATCCCAGGCCATTCCAGGCCAGGCAATTTCAGGGAAGGCAACTCCAGGCAATTCCAGGCATATGAATTCCAATCAAGGCTATTCCAGAAAAATTCAGGCAAGGCAATTATTCCAGGCCAGCTAAGTTAAGGCAGTCATTTCAGGCAAGGCTAGGAAAGGCAAGCACAGCAATTCCAGCCAAAGCAAGCCAAGGTACTTCCAGGAAATTCCAGGCAAGGCAATTACAAGCAAGACAATTCCAGGCAAGGCATTCCAGGCCATTCCAGGCAAGGCAATTCCACACAATTGCAGGTAAGGTAATTTTAGGAAAGGCAATTTCAAACAATTCCAGGCAAGGTAATTTTAGGCAAGACAATTCCAGGCAATTCCAGGCAAGGCAATTCTTGGCAAGGCAACTCCAGGCATTTCCAGGAAAGCTAATTCCAGGCAAGGCATTTCCAGACAATTGCAAGCAAGGTAATTCCACGCAATTTCAAAAAAGGCAATTCCAGGACAGACAATTCCAGGACAGACAATTAAAGGTAATTCCAGGCTAGGAAATTCCAGGCAAGGCAATTCCAGGAAATTTCAGGCAAGGCAATTTCAAACAAGGTAATTTCAGGCAATTCCAGGCAAGGCAATTACAGGTAAGGCAATTCGAGGAAATCCCAAAAAAGGCAATTCGGGGCAAGCCAACTCTATTAAAACAACTTCAGGCAATTCCAGAAAAGGCAATTTTATGCACAGCAATTCCAGACAAAAAAATTCCACGAAAGGTAATTCCAGGCAATTACAGGCAAGGCAATACCAGGCAAGCAATTTCAGGCAATTCCAGCCAAGCCAATTTCAGGAAAGGCAATTGCAGGCAAAACAATTTCTGGAAGAACAATTCCAGGCAATGAAATTCCACAAAAGGCAATTGCAGGCAAGACAATACCAGTCAAGGCAATTCCAGGAAATTGCAGGCAAGACAATTCCAGGCCAGGGAATACCAGGCAAGGTAATTCCTTGCAAGTCAATTCCAATTAAGGCAGTTGATATAAAATCCAGGCAAAGCAATAAGTCCAGGTAAGGCAAGGTATGTCAATTATTCCAAGCTAGGCAAGACAAGTCAAGCAAGGCAATTCCAGGCAAAGCAAGTGAAGGCAATTCCAGGCAAAGCAAGTGAAGGCAATTCCAGGGAAGGCAATTTCAGGCAAAACAAATCCAGGCAATTTCAGCAAAACAATTTCAGACAAGGCAATTTCAGGCCATTCTAAGCAAGGCAATTCCACGCAATTCCAGGCAAGTTAATTTAACAAAGGAATTCCGGGCAAGGCAATGCAAGGCAAGGCAATTCAGGGCAAGGTAACACCAAACATTTCCATGCAAGACAAAACCAGGCAAGGCATTTCCAGGCAATTGCAAGCAAGGTAATTCCAGGCAACTCCAAGCAAGCAATTACAGGAAAGACAATTCCAGGCAATTCCATGAAAGACAATTTCTGGCAAGGCAATTTGAGGCAATTTCAGGCAAGGAAATTGCAGGCAAAGCAATTCCACGCAATTCAAAACAAGGCAATATTTGGCAATGAAATTCCAGACAAATACAGGCAACGCAATTCCAGACAAGGCAATTCCAGTCAAAAGAATTCCAGGCCATTCCAGAAAAGGCAATTCCAAGAAATTCAATTCCAGGCAAGGCAATTCCTGTCAAGTCAATTCCAGGCAAGGGAATTCCAGGCAATTCCAGACAAGGCAATTCCTGTCAAGTCAATTCCAGGCAAGGGAATTCCAGGCAATTCCAGACAAGGCAATTCCAGGCAAACAAATTTCCAGGCAATTTCAGGCAATGCAATTCCAGGTAATGCAATTCCAAGCAGTTTTAGGCAAGGCAATTCTAGAAAATTAAATTCCAGGCAAAGCATTTCATGGCAAGTCAATTCCAGAGAAGGGAATTCCAGGCAATTTCAGAAAAGGCAATGTCAAGCAAAGCAATTCCAGGCAATTTCAGAAAATGCAATTCCTGAAAAGTCAATTTCAGGCAGGTCAATTCCAGGAAAGACAATATTCAGCAAGGCATGTCCAGGCAATTCCAAGCAATTTCAGGCAAGGCAATTCCAGGCAAGGAAATTCCAGGGAAGGCAATTCCAGGTAAGGCAAATCAAGGAAAGAAAGTTTCAGGCAATTTTAGGAAAGGCAATCCCAGGCAAGGGAATTCAAGGCATCTGAATTCCACACAGGACAATTCCAGGCAATTCCAGGCATGACTATACCAGCCAAGGCAATTCCAGAAAATTCTAGGCAAGGCAATTCAAGGCAAGACAATTTCAGTCAATTCCAGAAAAAATAATTCCAGGGAAGAGAATTCCAGGCAATTCCAGGCAATTCCAATCAAGGCAATTCCAAGCAAGGTAAATCCAGGCAAAGCAATTAGGCTAGGCAACTCCAGGCACATCAATTCCAATCAAGGAAATTCTGGGAAAATACAGGAAAGGCAATTATTCCAGCAAGGCAAGGAAAGGCAATTTTTTCCAGGCAAGGCAAGGAAAGAAAAGCAAGGCAATTTCAGGCAAAGCAAGCTAAAAGAATTCCTGACAATTCCTGGCAAGGCAATTCCAGGCAAGGCAAATCCGGGCAATTCCATGCAAGTCAATTTCAGGAAAGACATTTTCAGGCAATTTCAGGCAATGCTAACCCGGGCAAGGCAATTCCAGGCAATTCAAGGCAAGGCAACTCCAGGAAATGTTAGACAAGTAAATTCCAGTCAAGGCAATACCATGCAAGGCAATTTCTGGCCATTCCAGGCAAGGCAATTTCAGGAAAGACAATTAAAGGCAATTTTAGGCAATGCTAATCCAAGCAAGGCAATTCCAGACAATTCAAGCAAGGCAACTTCAGGAAACTTTAGGCAAAAAAATTCCAGGAAGGCAATTCCATGCAAGGCAATTTCAGGCAATTCCATGCAAGGCAATTTCAGGCAATTCCAGGTAAGGCTATTCCAGAAAAGGCAATTCCAGGCAAGGTAATTACAGTCAAGGAAATTACAGGCAATTCCAAGCAATTCCATTTAACGGAATTTCAGGCAAGGCAATTCCAGGCAATTTTAAGCAAGGCAATTCCAGGCAGGACAATTCCAGGCAATGCAATTTCAGGCATTTTCAGGCAAGGCAATTCCAGGCAATTTCAGGCAAGGCAATTCCAGACAAGGCAATTTCAAAACATTCCAGGCAAGGCAATTCCAGGCAATTGCTGTCAAGATAATTTTAGGCAAAATAATTTCAAGGCATTCCAGGCAAGGCAATTTCAGGCAAGGCAATTCCAGGCAAGACACCTACAGGCATTTTCAGGCAAGGAAATTCCAGGGAAAGCATTTCCAGGCAATTGCAAGCAAGGTAATTTCAGGCAATTCCAGGAAAGGCAATTCCAGGAAAGGCAATTCCAGGCAATTTCACTCAAGGCAATTCAAAGCAAGGTAATCCCAGGCAATTCTAGGCAAGGCAATTTCAGGCAAGGCAATTTGAGGCAATTCCAGGCAAGGCAATTTCAGGCAATTTCATTAAAGGCAATTTTTGGAGAGGCAATTCCAAGTATGACAATTTCAAGAAATTTCAAAAAGGCAATTTTAAGCAAGGCAATTCCAGACAAGAAAATTTCAGGCAAGGCAATTCGATGCAATTCCAGGAACAGCAATTCTGAACAAGGCACCTCCAGGCATTTCCAGGCAAGGCAATTCCAGGCAAAACATTTTCAGGCAATTGCAAGTCAAAGAATTCCAGGTAATTCCAGGCTAGGCAATACCAGAAAAAGCATTTTCAGGCAATTACGGGCAAGGCAACTACAGGCAAGGCAATTCCAAGCTACTTCAGGCAAGGCAATTCCAAGCAAGGTAATCCCAGGCAATTCAAGGCAAGACAATTCCAAGCAAGGCAATTGGAGGCAATTCCAGGAAAGGCAATTTTAGGCAAGGCAATTCCACATAAGAAAATTTCAAGCAATTCCAGAAAAAACAATTTTAGGCAAGGCAATTCCAGACAAGGAACTTCTAGGCAAGCAATTCGATGCAATTTCAAAAAAGGCAATTTCAGTCAAGGCAATTCCAAGTAAGACAATTTCAGGCAATTCCAGAAAAAACAATTTTAGGTAAGGCAATTTCAGATAATTCCAGGGATGGAAATTCCCAGTAAGGCAACTAGAGGGAATTCCATGTAATAAAATTTTACACAATCCAATTCCAGGTAATTCCAGGCATGGCAATGTTAGGCAATTCCATTCAAGGCAATTCCATTCAAGGCATTCTCAGGCAAGTCAATTCTAGGCAATTTCCGGCAAGGCAATTCCAGGCAAGAAAATTCCAGGCAATTAAAGGCAAGGCAATTTTAGGCAAGGCAATTCCAGTCAAGGCAATTCCTGGCAATTCCAAGCAAGGCAATTCCAGACAAGGCAATTCCAGGCAATTTTATGTAAGCCAAATTCAGTCAAGTCAATTCCTGGAAATTCCAGGCGAGGAAATTCTAGGCATTTCCAGACAAGACAATTCCAACCAAGGTATTTTTAAAAAATTACAATCAATGCAATTCCAGGTAAGGCAATGCCAGACATGGCAATTCCAGTCAATTCCAACCATGGCAGTTCATGGCAACGCAATTCTGGGCCATTCCAGTCAAGGCAATGACAGGCAAGGATATTCCAGAAAATTCTAAAAATGGCAATTCCAGACGATGAAATTCCAGGCTATTTCAGGAAAGGTAATTCCTGGCAAGGCAATTCCAGGCAGGAAAATTTCAGGCAATACCAGGAAACGTAATTCCAAGCAATTCAATTCCAAGTAATTCCAGTGAAGGCAATTCACAATAAGGCAATTTCAGGCAGTTCCAAGCAAGGCAATAAAAAGCAGGGCAGTTCTAGGCAATTCCAGGAAAGGCAATTCGAGGCAAGGCACTTTTAGGTGAGGCAATTCCAGGCAATTTCAGACAATGGTATTTCATTCAAGGCAGCTTTAGGAAACTCCAGGAAAGGCAATTGCAGGCATGACCATTCCAGGAAAAAGAAATTTCACGCAAAGCAATTTCAGGCAATTCCGGGCAAAGCAATTCCAGGCAAGACAACTTTAGGCAAGACAATTCCAGTCGAGGCAATTCTTGTCAATTCCAATTAAGGCAATTTTACGCAAGGCAATTTCTAGCATTTCCAGGCAAAGCAATTTTAGGCAAGGCATTTCCAGACATTTCCAGGCAAAGCAATTCCAAGCAAGAAAAATCTAGGCAAGGCAATTCCAGGCAATTCCAGGCAAGGCAATTCCTAAAAAGGCAATTTCAGGTAGGGCAATTCCAGGCAATCCAGGTACAAATATTAAAGGCAGGGCAATTTTAGTCAATTCCAGGCAAGATAATTCGAGGCAAAGCAATTTTAGGAAATTCCAGGCAAGGCAGTTTTAGGAATGGCAATTTTAGGCAAGGCAATTCCTAGCAAGGTAATTCCAGGCAATTCCAGGCAAAGCTATTTCAAGCAATTCCAGGCAAGACAATTCCAGACAAGAAAATTCCACCCAAGGCAATTCAAGGAGATGCAATACCAGAAAAGACAATTATAGAAAATTCCAATCAAGGCAATTGCACCCAAGGCTTTTCCAGGCAATTAGAGGCAAGGTAATTCCAGGCCATGCAATTCCAGGCAATTTCAGACAAGACAATTCCAGGAAAGGCAATTCCATGCATGTCAATTCCAGGCAAGGGAATTCCAGGCAATTCCAGGCAAGGCAGTTCCAGGCAATTTCAGGAAAGGCAATTCCTGGATAGGCAATTTCTTGCAGTGCCATTACAGGCAATTCCCGGCAAGGCAATTTAAGGCAAGGCAATTCCAAAAAATTCCAGGGTAGGCAATTTTCGGCAAGACAATTTCAGGCATTTTAGGCAAGGCAATTCCAGGCAAGGCAATAGCAGGCTGTTTCAGGCAAGGCAATTCCAGGCAGTTTCAGGCAAGTCAAATTCAGGGAAGGCAATTCTAGAAAATTTTAGGCAAGGCACTTCAAGGCAAGGCAATTCCTGACAATTCCAGGAAAGGCAATTTTAGGCGAGAAAATTCTAGGCAATTTTAGGCAAGACAATTTTGGGAAAAGCAACTCCATGTCATTCCAAACAAGGCAATTGCAGGCAAGACAATTCCAGGCATTTTCAGGCAAGGCAATTCTCGGCATTTCAATTTCAAGCTATTCCAGGCAAGGCAAATTCAGGCAAGGCAATTCCAGGAAAATCCAGGCAAGACAATTCCTGGCAATGCAATTCCAGGCAATTTCTATCAAGGCAATTCCAGGCAATTTCATTCATGGCAATTCCAGGCAAGGCAATAACAGGCAAAACAATTCCAGGCTAAAAAATTTCAGGCAATTTCAGCAAGGCAATTTCAGGCAAGGTAATTCCAGGCAATTCCATTCAAAGAAATTCCAGGCAATGTAATTTCAGGCAAGGCAATTCAAGGCAAATTCAGGTAAGGTAATTCCAGTCGAGGCAATTTCAGAGAAGGCAATTCTAGGCAATATCAGGCAAGAGAATTCCACACAAGGCAATTACAGGCAAGAAAATTCCAGGCAATTACAGATAAGACATTTCCAGGCAAGGCAATTTTAGGCATTTCCAGGCATTTAAATTCTAGGCAAATCCAGGGAATGTAATTTCAGGCAAGGCAATTCAAGGAAATTCAAGGTAAGGCAATTCCAGGTAATTCAAGGTAAGACAATTCTATTCAAGGCAATTCCAGGCAAGGCAATTCTAGGCAATTTCAGGCCAGGCAATTTCAGGCAAGAAAATTCTAGGCAATTCCTAGCAATGTAATTTTAGACAAAAAAAAATTCCAGGCAATTTAAAGCAATGCAATTCCAGTCAAGGCAATTTCTGGCAATTCCAAGCAAGGCAATTCCAGGTAAGAAAATTCTATTCATTTCCAGACAAGGCAAATTTCAGGCAAGGTATTTCCAAAAGCAATTCCAGGCAAGGCAATTTCTGGCAAGTCAATTCCAATTAAGACCATTTCAGAAAATTTCAGGCAAGGCAATTATTCCAGGCAAGGCATAGTAAGGCAATTATTCCAGGCAAGGCAGGGCAAGGCATGGAAGATAATTCCAGACAAAGCAAGCCAATGCAATTAAATGCAATTCTAGGTAACACAAATCCAGGCAAGGCAATTTGGGGTAATTTTATTCTAGGCAATTTCAGGCAAGGCAATTCCAGGCAATTTCAGGCAAGGCAATTTCAGACAAGGCAATTCCAGATTATTCCAGGCAAGACAATTTCAGGCATTTCCAGGCAAGTTAATTTTAAACAAGGCAACTCCAGGCATTTTCAGGCAAGGCAATTTTAGGCAATTTCTGGCAATGTAATTTCAGGCAATTACGTGCAAGAAAATTCCAGTCAAGGGAATTTCTGGCAATTCCAAGCAAGGCAATTTTTGGAAAGGCAATTCAAGACAAAGCAGTTCCTGGCATTTCAATTCCAAGCAGTTCCAGGCAAGGCAATACCTAGCAAGGATATCCCAGGCAATTGCAGGAAAGGCAGTTTAAGGCAAGGACACTCCAGGAAATTCCAGGCATAGCAATTTTAATCAAGGCAATTCCAGAAAAATCCAGGCAAGGCAATTATCCCATGCAAGGCAAAACAAGGTAATGAAGGCAATTCCACCCAAAGCAAGCCAAGGTAATTCCAGGCAATACCAGGCAAGGCAATTACAAGCAAGGCAATACCAAACAAGGCAATTCCCAGCCATTCCAGGTAAGGCAATTCCACGCAATTGCAGGTAAAATAATTTTAGAAAAGACAATTCCAAACAATTCCCAGAAAGGCAATTACAGGCAAGGCAGTTCTGGGGAAGACAACTCCAGGCATTTACAGGCAAGTTAATTCCAGGCAAAGCATTTCCAGGCAATTGTAAATAAGGTAATTCCAGGCAATTCCAGAAAAGGCAATTCCAGAAAAGCCACTTCCAGGCAGTTCCAGAAAAGGCGATTAAAGGCAATTCCAGGCAAGGCAATTCCAGGCAAGGAAATTCCAGACAAGGCAATTCCAAGCAAGGTAATTCCAGGCAATTCCTTGCAAATCAATTCCAATCAAGCCAATTCCAGTAAAATTCAGGCAAAGCTATAATTTCAGGCAAGGCAAGGTAAGACAATTATTCAAGCAAGGCAATTTCAGGCAAAGCAAGCCAAAACAATTCCAAGCAATTTCAGGCAAGCCAATTTTATGCAAGACAATTCCATGCAATTTTAGGCAAAACAATTGCAAACAAAACAATTTTAGGCCATTCCAGGCAAGGCAATTCCAAGCAATTTTAGGCAAGGTAATTTTAGGGAAGGCAATTTCAGGTAAAGCCAGGCAGGGCAATTCAGGGAAAAGCAACTCCTCGAATTTCCATGCTAGGCAAAACCATGCAAGGCATTTTCAGGCAATTGCAAGCAAGGTAATTCCAGGCAATTCCAGGCAAGCAATTCCAGGAATGGCAATTTCAGGCAATTCCAGGAAACGCAGTTCAAGACAAGGCAATTCCATGCAACTTCAGGTAAGGCAATTCAGTCAAGGAAATTCCAGGCAATTCTGGGCAAGGCAACACCAGGCATTACCAAACAAGGCAATTTCAGGCAAGACAATTCCAGGACAATTTCATTTCCAGGAAATTCCAAGCAAGGCAATTCCAGGCAAGACAATTCCAAACAAGGCATTTTCAGGCAATTCCAGGCAAGGCAATTCTAGGCAAGGCATTTCCAAGCAATTCCAGGTAAGGCAATTCCAAGCAAGGCAATTTCAATTAATTCAGGCAAGGCAATTCCAGGCAAGGCAATATGAGGCAATTCCAGGCAAGACATTTCCACGCAATTCCAAGCAAGGCAATTCCTGGTAAATTTATGCAAGGCAATTCCAGGCAAGACAATTTCAGGAAATTCTGGGCAAGGCAATCCCTGGCAAGGGAATTCCAGGTAAGGCAATTTCAGGCAAGTCCATATAAGGCAATTCCATGCAAGAAAATTCCAGCCAATGCCAGGCAAAAGAATTCCAGACAAAACAATTTCAGAAAATTCTAGGAATGGATATTTCAGGCAAGGCAATTCCAGTCAAAAAAAATTCCACACTGGGCAATTCCAGGCAATTCCAGGCAAGGCAATAACAAGAAAATTTATTCCAAAAAATTCCAGGCAATTCAATTGAAAACCAGGCATTTCCAGTCAATTTCAAGCAAGGCAATTCCAGGAAAGCAGCTCCAGGAAATTCCAGGCAAGGCAATGGCAGAAAAGAAAATTCCAGAAAATTTATGGCAGGGCAATTTTAAGCATGGAATTTCCAGGAAATTCCATTCAAGACAATTACAGGCAATTCGAGGCAAGGAAATTTCATGAAAGACAATTCCAGGAAATTTTAAATAAGGCAATTCCAGGCAGGGAAATTCAAGGCAAGAAAATTTAAGGCAATTCCAAGCAAGGCAATTCCAGGCAAGGCAATTCCAGGGAAAAAAATTCCACACAAGACCATTCCAGGCAATTCCAGACAAGACTATACCAGCCAAGGCAATTCCAGAAAATTCAAAAAAACCTTCCAGGCAAGGCAATTCCAGGCAATTTCATGCAAGGCAATTCCAGGGAAGGCAATTCCATGTAAGGCAATTCCTGGCAAAGTAATTCGAAGCAATTCTAGGCAAGGCAATTGTAGGCAAAGTAATTTCACACAATTCAAAGCAAGGCAATATTTGGCAGTAAAATTCCAGGCAAATCCAGGCAACGCAATTCCAGACAAGGCAACTTCAAGAAAGGAAATTCCAGGCCCTTACAGACAAGGCAATTCCAGGAAAGTCAATTTCAGGCAAGGCAATTTTGGTCAAGTCAATTCCAGGCAAGAGAATTCCAGGCAATTTTAGACAATGCAATTCTAGGCAATGCAATTCCAGGCAAGAAAATTTCAGGCAATTCCAGGCAAGGCAATGCAAGAAAAGCAATTCCTCGCAATACAAGGCAAGGCAATATTTGGCAACAAAATTCCAGGAAAATACAGGAAAGACAATTCCAGACAATGCAATTCCAGGCAAGAAAATTTCAGTCCATTTCACACAATGCAATTCCAGGAAATTCAATTCCAGGCAAGGCAATTTCTGTCAATTCAATTCCAGGCAAGAAAATTCCAGGCAATTCCAGACAAGGCAATTCCAGGAAAAAAATTCCAGGCAATTCCAGGCAAGAAAATTTCAGGCAATTCCAGAAAAAACAATTTCAGGCGAGGCAATTCCACAAAATTCCAGGGAAGGCAATTTCTGGTAAGGCAACTAGAGGCAATTCCATTCAAGGCAATTTTATACAAGGCAATTCCAGGCAATTTCAGGCAAGGCAATTGAATGCAACTAAATACTACACAAGACTATTTCAGGCTATTTTAGACAAGGCTATATTATCAAAGGCAATTCCAGAAAATTCCAAGCAAAGCGATTCCAGGCAAGACAATTCCAGGCAATTCCAGGCAAAACAATTCCAGGGAAGTCAATTCCAAAAAATTTCAGGCCAGAAATTCCTGGCAAGGCAATTTGAGGCAATTCCAGGCAAAGCACTTTCATGCAATTCAAAGCAAGGCAATATTTGGCAACGAAATTTCAGGCAAATCCGGGCAAGGCAATTCCAGGCAAGGAATTCCAGGCAATTCCAGACAAGGCAATTCCGGGAAAGCCAATTTCAGGAACGACAATTCCTGACAAGTCAATTCCAGCAAGGAAATTTTAGGCATTTCAAGACAAGGCAATTCCAGGAAAGTCAATTCCAGGCATGGCAATGCCAGGTAATTCCTGGGAAGGCAATTTTAGGCAAGGCAATTTTAGGCAAGAAAATTTCAGGCAATTTCAGGAGAGGCAATTCCAGGCAAGAAAATTTTACACAATACAATTTCAGGCAATTCCAGGCAAGGCCGGAATTCCAGGAAAGGCAATTTTAGGCAAGGCAATTCCAGGCAATTCCATACAAGGCAATCCCAGGGAAGGCAATTCCATTTAAGGCAATTTCTGGCAAAGCAATTTGAGGCAATTCAGGCAAAGCAATGCAGGCAAAGCAATTCCATGCAATACAAGGCAAAACAATATTTGACAACGAAATTACAGGAAAATACAGGCAAGGCTATTCCAGACAAGGATAATCCAGGCAAGAAAATTCCAGGCCATTCCAGACAAGGCAATTCCAGGAAAGTCAATTCCAGGCAGGGCAATGCCAGGCAATTACAGGGAAGGCAATTTTAGGCAAGGCAATTTCAGGCAAAAAAATTTCAGGCAATTTCAGGAGATGCAATTTCAGGCAAGGCAATTCCAGGCAAGGAAATTTTACACAAGACAATTTCAGGCAATTCCAGGCAAGGCTGGAATTCCAGGAAAGGCAATTTTAGGCAAGGCAATTCCAGGCAATAACATACAAGTTAATTCCAGGGGAGGCAATTCCAGGCAATTCCATTCAAAGCAATTTCTGTCAAAGAAATTTGAGGCAATTTCAGGCAAGGCAATGTAGGCAAAGCAATTCCACGTGATACAAGGCAAGGCAATATTTAGCAACAAAATTACAGAAAAATACTGGCAAGGCAATTCCAGACAAGTCAATTCCAGGCAAGAAAATTCCAGGCAATTCCAGGCAAGGCAATGCAGGCAAAGCAATTCTTCGCAATACAAGGCAAGGCAATATTTGGCAACAAAATTCCAGGAAAATACAGGAAAGACAATTCCAGACAAGACAATTTCAGGCAAGAAAATTCCAGTCCATTCCACACAACGCAATTCCAGAAAATTCAATTCCAGGCAAGACAATTCCTGTCAATTCAATTCCAGGCAAGAAAATTTCAGGCAATTCCAGAAAATAAAATTTCAGGCAATTCCGGGCAGGAGAATTTTAGGCAATTCCAGGAAAGGCTATTCCAGGGAAGGCACTTCAAGTTAACTAAATTTCACACGTGACAATTCCAGGCAATTTCAGGCAAGGCTATGCCAGCCAAGGAAATTCCAGAAAATGCCAGGCAAGGCAATTCAAGGCAAGAGAATTCCAGGCAAAAAAATTCCAGGAAAGGCAAATCCAGGCACTTACAGGCAAGGCAATTACTGGCAAGACAATTCAAGGTAATTCCAGGCAAGGCAATTCCAGGCAAAGCAATTCCACGCAATTCAAGGCAAGGCAATTTTTGAAAACGAAATTCCAAGGAAATCCAGGCAAGGCAATTCCAGGCAAGGCAATTTCAGACAAGGGAATTTCAGGCAATTCCAAAAAAAAACAATTCCAGAAAAGTCAATTGCAGGCACGGCAATTCTTTTCAAGTCAATTCCAGCAAGTAAATTCCAGGAAATTCCAGACAAGGCAATTCCTGTCAAGTCAATTCCAGGCAAGAGAATTTCAGGCAATTCCAGACAAGGCAATTCCAGGCAAGGCAATTTCAGGCAATTCCAAACAATGTAAATCCAGGTAAAACAATTCCAGGCGATTCCAGGAAAGGCAATTCCAGAAAAGTCAATTCCAGGCACGGCATTTCCCGGCAAGTCAATTCCAGTCAAGGGAATTCCAGGCAATTCCATAAAAGGCAATTCCAGCCATAGGAATTCCAGTCTAGATCAGAAAAGGCAATTCTTGGCAAGGCAATTCCAGGCGGAACAATTCCAGGCAATTCCAGGCAAGGCAATTCCTGACAATTTCAAGGAAGGCAATTTCAGTCAAGGCAATTCTGTCCATTTCCAGACAAGAAAATTCCAGGCAAGGTATTTTCAGAAATTTCCAGGCAAGGCAATTTTTGGAATTTCAATTCAAAGCAGTTTTATGCAAGGCAATTTTTGGCAAGAAAATTCCAGGCAATTCCAGGCAAGAAAATTCTGAGCAAGACAATTCCAGGCAATTCCAATCAAGACAATTCGGGGCAAAGCAATTCCAGGCAAGGCAATTTCAGACTAGACAACTCCAGACAACTTTAGCCAACGCAATTCCAATCAAGGCAATTCCGGGAAAATACAGGCAAGGTAATTATTCCAATAAGGCAAGGTAAGGCAATTTTTTTATTCAAGGCAAAGCAAGAAAAGCAAGTCAATTCCAGGCAAAGCCAGCTAAGACAATTCCTCGCTATTCCAGGCAAGGCAATTTTAGGAAACGCAATTTCAGGCAATGTTAATCCAGGCAAGGCAATTCCAGGCAATTCAAGGCAAGGCAACTTTAGGAAACTTTAGGCAAGGAAACTCCAGGCAAGGCAATTTCAGGCAATTCCAGGGAAGGCAATTTCAGGCAAGGCAATTCCAATCAATTCCAGGCAAAATAATTACAGTCATTGCAATTACAGGCAATTCCTAGCAATTCCAGGCAAGGCAATTTCAGGCAGAGCAATTCCAGGCAATTTTAGGCAAGAGAATTCCAGGCAAGACAACTCCAGGCAGGGCTAATTTAGGCAATTCCAGGCAAGGCCATTCTGGGTAATTATAAGCAAGGGAATATCATGCAAGGCAACTCCAGGCAATTTCAGGCTAGGCAATTTTAGACAAGGCAATTCCAGGACATACCAGTCAAGGCAATTCCAAGCAATTTCCGGCAAGGTAATTTTAGAAAAGGCAATTTCAAGGAATTCCAGGCAAGGCAATTCAAGGCTAGGCAATTCTGGGCAAAACACCTCCAGGCATTTTCAGGTAAGGCAATTCCAGGCAAATCATTTCCAGGCAATTGCAAGCAAGTTAATTCCAGGCAATTCTAGGCAAGACAATTTCAGGAAAGGCAATTACAAACAAGGCATTTACGGGCAAGGCAATTCCAGGCAATTTGAGTCAAGGCAATTCCAAAAAAGGTAATCTTGGGCAATTCCGGGCAAGGCAATTCCAAGTAAGACAATTTCAGGCAATTCCAGAAAAGGCAATTTTAAGCAAGGCAATTCCAGAAAATAAAATTCCAGGCATGGCAATTCGATGCAATTCCAGGAAAAGCAATTCTGGGCAAGACTCCTCCAGGCATTTTCAAGCAAGGAAATTCCAGGCAAAGCATTTCCAGACAATTGCAAACAAAACAATTCCAGGAAATTCCAGGAAAGGCAATTCCAGGCAATTCGAGGGAAGGCAGTTTCAGTCTATTTCAGGCAAGGCAACTGCAACCAAGGTAATCCAAAGCAATTCCAGGAGAGGCAATTTTAAGCAAGACAATTCGAGGCAATTCCAGGAAATGCAATTCCAAGTAAGACAATTTCAGGCAATTCCAAAAAAGGCAATTTTAGGCAAGGCAATTCCAAAATAGAAAATTTCAGGCAAGGCAATTCGATGCAATTCCAGAAAAGGCAATTTCAGTCAAGGCAATTCCAAGTAAGGCAATTTCAGTGAATTCCAGAAAAAACAATTTTAGGCGAGGCAATTCCACAAAATTTCAGGAAAGGCAATTCCCGGTAAGGCAACTAGAGACAATTCCATGCAAGGCAATTTTAAGCAAGGCAATTCCAGGCAAGGCAATTCCAGGCAATTCCAGACAATGTAATTTCAGGCAAGACAATTCAAGACAATTCCAGGCAATGCAATTCCAGTCAGGGCAATTCCAGGCATGGCTAATCTAGGCAATTTCAGCAAGGCAATACCTGGCAAGGCAATTCCAGGCAATTCCAGGCAAGGCAATTCCAGGCAAGAAAATTCCAGGCAATTTTAGAAAAGGCAATTTCATTCAAGGCAATTATAGACATTTTCAGACAAGGCAATTCCAGGCAATGCAGTTTCAGGCAAGGCAATTACAGGCAATTCCATACAAGGTAATTACACTCAATGCAATTCCTGGCAATTCCAAACAAGGCAATTCCAGGCAAGTCAATTCAAGCCATTTCCAGGCAAGGCATTTCCAGGCCATGTATTTCCAGACAATTCCAGGCAAGGCAATTACAGGCAACTCCAGGCAAGGCAATTCCAGACTAGCAATTCCAGGCAATTCTAGGCAAGGCAATTCCTGGCATTTCAATTCTAAGAAATTCCATGCAAAGCAACTACTGGCAAGGCAATTCCAGGAAATTCCAGACAAGGGAATTCCATGGAATGCAATTCCATGCAATTCAAATAAAGGCAATTCCAGGCAAGGCAATTCCAGGCTAGGAAAATCTAGGCAACTCCAGGTAAGGCAATTTCAATCAAGGCAATTCCGGGAATATACAAGCAAAACAATTATTCCAGCAAGGCAAGATAAGGCATTTTTTCCAGGCAAGGCAAGGCAAGAAAAGCAAGGCAAATTTAGGCAAAGCAAGCTAAGGCAATTTTAGGCAAGGCAATTTCAGAAAAGGAATTTCAGGCAAGGCCATTCTAGACAAGCCAATTCCAGGCCATTCCAGACAAGGCAATTCTACACAATTACAGGCAAGGTAAGTTTAGGCAAGGCAATTCCAGAAAAAACAATTCCAAGCAATTTCAGGCAAAATCATTCTGAAAACGGCAACTCCAGGCATTTCGAAGCAAGGCAATTCCTGGCAAGACATCTACAGGCAATTGCAAGAAAGCTAATTCCAAGCAAGGCAATTCCAGACAGGACATTTCCACGCAATGCCAGGCAAGGCATTTCCAGGCAATGTAATTCCAGACAATGTATTTTCAGGTAATTCCAGGCAATGCAATTCAACGCCAGGCATTTCGAGGCAATTCCAGGTAGGGAAATTTCAGGCACAGCAATAAAAGGCAATTTTAAAATAGGCAATTCCAGATCAGAGAAGGAGGAAGGTGGCACTCTAGAAGCAACTCACGATTGCAGCTCTCAGTCAAGACGCAGAGAGTGAGTTTACACTGCACTTCCAGACGGATCATTATAGCCCACAGAGCGGAAAAATGCCCAGGTGTAAGAGGGATGCAGGACGCAAGCACAGCAGTATCCATTGGTGCTGCCAAGTAGCCGACACCACAGTGCAGCGGCACAGTGCATGAAACACAAGGGTCTGGGCGCCTTTTAAACTGGCAATTTGAGACTTGGGAGGGCAGATTACCATGTTAATCTGATTGAACGGGTTTTGGACGGTAAACCAGACCAGGAGATTTCTGGGAGGTGAATTGTGAACCAGCACAGCGGGTCGCTCCATGGGAAATCACACAGATCCTGGGGTCCTGTTGGCTGGTGACTGAGGCAACCGGGAAAGAGTCAAACCTACAACTTAAAAAAAAAAAGCAAAAAGGCTCGGAGGCAGGGAGTCAAGTGATCAGGCTCCACAGGTCCCACCCCCACAGGGACAAGCAAAATGGTGATTCGGAGTCCAGGGGTGGAGAGTTCCACTACCAGAACAGCTGAACCCATGGCTGTGCAGCTCGGTGGAAGAAGGCCGTCCACCATGGCCGAGAGCTCCAGCCCCTACTGAGGTACCCTCCCATTGCTGATGCAGTCAGCCATTGCCGAGGCAACCCGCAATAACAGAGAGACTCCACCAACAGGGCAGAGCCCACATCAGCAGGGCGGAGCCTACATCAGCAGGGTGGAGCCCAAAACAGCAGGACAAAACCCACAGAAAAGGGTGGACGTAACACCAGCAGGGCGAAGCCTCGGCAGCCAAATAGTGACTAGACTGCCTCCTAGCTGGGCAGGACAGCTCAAAAGATACTCACAAATAAAGCCCTAACCCCCCGAGAAAGAGAATCTGAGGAAAAAAAGCAACTGCTTTTTTTCATGAGTTCTGCCACAACAGACTTCACTGTACTTGCCTAGCAACACTGAATGAACAATGGATCTCACAGATCAGCACTTGAGCTCCTATAAAGTACAGGCCATCTCCTAAACCAGATCCCTGACCCCGTATACCCAAAAAATCACCTCAAAAAGGACTGATCAGACTGACATTTGGTGAGCATCATTCTGGGATAATGAGAAGAAACTGGTAGCACCCTCACTGTTCCGCAGCTGCTACAGGTGTACCCCAGGCAAGCAGGGTTTGGAGTGGACCTCAGCAGTCTTACAGAAGAGGAGCTAGACTGTTAGAAGGAAAACTAAGAAACAGAAATGCTCCATCATTAACAATCTTGGCCTCTACTCAGAGACCCGATCAAAAAATCAGCAACTACACAGACGACAGGGGAATAAATCCACAAAGATGGAAAGAAACCAGCGCAAAAAGAAGGAAAACACCCGAAACCAGAACACCTCACCGCCTACAAAAGACCAAAACTCCTCACCAGCAAAAGAACAAAACTGGACAGAGAATGAGAGTGATGAAATGGCGGAATCAGACTTCAGAAGGTGGGTAATGAGAAACGTCTGTGAATTAAATGAACATGTTCTAAATCAATGCAAAAAAACTAAAAACCTTGAAAACAGATTTGAAAAAAGATTTGAGGAAATGATAACAAGAATGGACAACTTAGAGAGGAATATGAATGAACTAAAGGAACTGAAAAACACAACACGAGAACTTCGTGAAGCATGCACAAGTTTCAACAGCCGAATTGACAGAGCAGAGGAAAAAATATCAGAAATCGAAGATCAACTCAATGAAATAAAACGAGAAGTCAAGATTAGAGAAAAAAGCACAAAAAGAAATGAACAAAGTATCCAAGAAATGTGGGACTATGTGAAAAGACCTAATCTACGAATGATAGGTGTACCAGAATGTGACGAAGAGAATGAATCCAAGCTGGAAAATAGTCTTCAGAAAATTATCCAAGAAAATTTCCCAAACCCAGCCAGGCAAGCCAACACCCAAAACCAGGAAAAACATAGAACACCACAAAGATACTCTAAAAGAAGAGCAACCACAAGGCACATAATTGTCAGATTCACCAGGGTAGAAATGAAAGAGAAAATTCTAAGGGCAGCCAGAGAGAAAGGTCGGGTCACCCACAAAAAGAAGCCCAGCAGACTCACAGCATATCTCTCGGCAGAAACCCTACAATCCAGAAGAAAGTGGGGGCCAATTTCAACATCCGTAAAGAAAAGAACTTTCAACCCAGAATTTCATATCCAGCCAAACTGAGCTTCATAAGTGAAGGAAAAATAAAATCCGTTGCAAACAAGCAAGTACTCAGAGATTTTGTCAGCACCAGGCCTGCTTTACAAAAGCTCCTAAAAGAAGCACTACACATAGAAAGGAAAAACAGCACCAGCCATTCCAAAAACATACCAAATGCTAAAGAGCATCAACAAAATGAAGAAACTCCATCAACTAACGTGAAAAACAGCCAGCTAGCACCAAAACAGAAGTATCAAATTTAAACATAAAAAGATTAACCCTAAAGATAAATGGGCTAAATGCACCAATCAAAAGACAAAGACTGACAAATTGAATAAAAAGCCAAAACCCATCAGTGTGCTGTATCCAGGAAACCCATCTCACATCCAAGGATAAACAAAGGCTCAAAATAAAGGGATGGAAGAAGATTTACCAAGCAAACAGAGAAAAAAAAAGCAGGAGTTGCAATTCTCATCTCTGATAAAACAGACTTTAAAGCAACAAAGATCAAAAGAGACAAAGAAGGACATTACATAATGGTAAAAGGATCAATACAACAAGAAGAGCTCACAATCCTAAATATTTATGGACTGAATACAGGAGCACCCAGATATATAAGGCAAGTTCTTAATGACTTACAAAGACACTTAGACTCCCACACAATAATAGTGGGAGACTTTAACACTCCACTGTCAATACTAGACAGATCAACCAGACAGAAAATTAACAAGGAAACCCAGGACTTGAACTCAGACCTGGAACAAGCAACCCTGATAGACATTTACAGAACTCTCCACCCTAAATCCACAGAATATACAATCTGCTCAGCACCACATCACACCTACTCTAAAATTGATGATATAATTGGAAGTAAAGCACTCCTCAGCAAATGCAAAACAACTGAAATCATAACAAACAGTCTCTCAGATCATACTGCAATCAAGTTAGAATTCAGAATCCAGAAACTAACTCAGAACCACACAGCCTCATGGAAACTGAACAACTGGCTCTTGAATGTTGATTAGATAAACAATGAAATGAAGGCAGAAATAAAGCAGTTCTTCGAAACCAATGACAATGAAGACAAAACATACGAAAATCACTGGGACACATTTAAGGCAGTATCTAGAGAAAAATATATAGCAATAAGTGCCCATATGAGAAGAGCGGAGAGATCAAAAATTGACACCCTTTTATCAAAATTGAAAGAGCTAGAGGAGCAAGATCAAAAAAACTCAAAACCTAGCAGAAGACAAGAAATAATAAAGATCAGAACAGAACTG
>JAPYYA010000869.1:0-48523 GCA_028533165.1 Leontopithecus rosalia
TGTCAACCTACTCATGGCTCTTCAGTGGGTTTAAGCTTCTATAAACAATAACATGTGTTTATAACTATAAGCTGCTTTGGTACTGGATCCTACAAAAAGTGCTGGAGGCAAGGAATTACAAAGGATTGAGCCACCTGCTTGAATTGTGGGGAAAAGAAAAACATAAAGAGTAATGCTCATATACATATGTTTTTTTAAAAATCCTGCCATATGTAACAACATACAAACTTTCTGGGGAAAAAGTACCTCTAATCTGTCATTTAGGAAAAATCACTGTTGTTGTTTTGGCATTTTTTTCTCTATATTCTTGTATTTGACTTTTGTACTTTAGTCTTACATTGAGGTTTGTATCTTTTTTCAGTTAATATAGTGCAGAAATTGTTTGCCCACGTCAAAAAACTAGTGAAATTTTAGGTTGTATCAAAATTTGTACTGTCATATAAGTGTCGTGATAAGTAACTTCATACACAATTACTTGTATACATTTTGACCTCGTTTCTTAAGAAGTGGAAATACAGGACTGAAAGGTATGGAGTTGTAAGATATGAAATTCCATTCATTCATTCAACAAAGTCTTGAGTGCCTATTATATGCCCGGCACTCCCTATTATTATTTATTCCTAAGATAGAGGAGAAATGCAGCTTCTCTGACTGTATCTATTGGCCAAATTAGAGGTAGCTTCAGAATTTAGGTGATAAAAATGTCAGGATCAGCTGGTCCCACTGATCATGCTCCCCCTTAATGAAGATAATACTAGGGTTAAATATTTACAATCTGGATTAAATAATTTTTTAATTTTTTAAAATATTTATTGCATTTTAGGTTTTGGGGTACATGTGAAGAATATGCAAGATTGTTGCATAGGTACATACATAGCAATGTGGTTTGCTGCCTTCCTCCCCATCAACTATATCTGGCATTTCGCTCCATGTTATCCCTCCCCAACTCCCCCCTTGCTGTTTCTCCCCTAGTTCCCCCCCCACAGACCCCAGTGTGTGATGCTCCCCTCCCTGTGTCCATGTGTTCTCATTGTTCAAAACCCACCTATGAGTAAGAACATGCAATGTTTGATTTTCTGTTCTTGTGTCAGTCTGCTGAGAATGATGGTTTCCAGGTTCCTCTATGTCCCTACAAAGGACATGAACTCATCGTTTTTTATGGCTGCATAGTATTCTATGGTGTATATGTGCCACATTTTCCTGTCCAGTCTATCATCAATGGGCATGTGGGTTGGTTCCAAGTCTTTGCTATTGTAAGCAGTGATGCAATGAATATTCATGTGCATGTATCATTATAAGAGAACGATTTATAATCCTTTGGATATATACCCAGTAATGGGATTGCTGGGCCTAGTAGAATTTCTATTTCTAGGTCCTTGAGGACTCGCCACACTGTCTTCCACGATGGTTGAACTAATTTACACTCCCACCAACAGTGTAAAAGTGTTCCTGTTTCTCAACACCCTCTCCAGCATCTGTTGTCTGCAGATTTTTTAACGATCGCCATTCTAACTGGTGTGAGATGGTATCTCAGTGTGGTTTTGAATTTTGATGCCCTTTTGGTTTTGTCAAAATCCCAGAGATATCAAATTTTAACAGTTCATTAGTGGAGTTCAAGAATTTACAAGATGACTGTGTAAGGAGGGATTGGAATTAGGGCAAGCTTTATAAGTCTGTGACTAGTATGGTTGTATAGAGTCTCACACTCACTCTTAAAAGGGCTCTGCCCTTGGTTTAATTCTTTGCTGCCACCATTTGAAACTGGTAATAATTTTTGAACAAATAATTTTAACATTTTTCTTTTGCACCAGGTTCTGCACTTTTATTACCTCATTAGGTATGGCTACCATAAAAATGACACAGATGTTGGGTAGACTGAAAAATCATTGACTAATTTTGATATTTTATAGTACTGTCCGTTTGCTATAGGGCCCTTCAAATGGATCAGGACCCTTGGCACAACATTCCCATCAGGAATATTGTAAAGATCAGCCGTAGGCAGTAATAACCTTATGTCAGTGACATTTTCCCAGATTATCTACTCTCCTGTTATGATTTACCATGGTTTCCTTTCCCCCCTTGATCTCTGATCTCTGATATCTGTCTTGTACCAGATTCCCAGTTGCTCTCCAAGTACCTGTTTTTAGCCTCCATTTGAACAAGCTTTGGGACTCCGCAGTGTTTGGTACATATAATGTGAAAATTCTTTCTGGACGTAATTACATGCAGTTGCAGGTAAAAGCCATTCACATATACCTCCTACATTGAATTCGGCCAAATCCAAGAGCCCAAAATAGAGATATTAATTAGGTAGGGGGCATGGATGCAGAAAGAGTATATTGATTTAGTTTGGAAATGACTGTCTTGAAGTTATTTTCTCTAGGAAGCCTTCCCTGATTCTCCAACAATAAATTAGCTGCTGCTTCTATGTGTCCTCATAGCACTTTACAGTGACTCCTATATAACATTAACCAGAGTACAGTGTGAACGCATGCTTAGTTGACAGTGTCTGACACTGCAATATCAGCTACTTGAGTGCAGGCACCACATCTTATTTGCTTATGTAACCCCAAAATATAGCTGCAGTGTTTGGCACATAGTATTTGCTCAAAAAATATTTATCAAATGAATTAATGGGTAAGTAAATTAATAACATAATTATCTGATTTTTAAAAATTGTTAGGTTTTATTTTTAGAGCAGTTTTAGGTTTACAGAATAACGGAGTTGAAAGTAGAAAGATGTCCTATATAGACCTTCATCAGCCTACCCACTGTTTCTCCTATTATTAACATGTTGTTTTACTCTGCTCTATTTATCACAATTATGAACAATACTGACACATTATTGTTAACTAAAGTCCCTGGTTTACATTAAGGTTCACTGTTTGTGTGGTATATCAGTGGGTTTTGACAAGGGTATAGTGACATAAATCCACAACTACAATATAATACAGAATAGTTTCACTAAAAATCCACTGTGTTACATGTGTTCATCCATATCTCTCTTCCTCAACACATCCTTAGCCTGAACTTCTGACAACCACTGATCTATCTACTATCTCCATAGTCTTGCCTTTTTCAGAATGTCAGACAGATGCCCCTCAAATTACAATGGGCTTCATCCAGATGAGTTTCTCCGGATGTAACACTGTCATAAATCAAGAAGCATATTTAAAGCATGTTGCTTTTGTACCACACTTTTTAAACATTGTGTTTATAATTGACACATAATAATTGCACATGCTTATGGGATACACTGTGATGCTTCAATACATATATACATTATATAACAGTTAAATCAGAGTAAATAGCTCATATATCCCTTCAGCAGTTACCATCTCTTTGTGGTGAGAACATTCAAAAGCCTCTCTTTCAGTTATTTTGAAATATACAATACAATATTGTTTAGTAAACCTACTGTGCAATAGAACACCAGAACTTACTTTCCTATCCATGATTAATTTTGTACCAGTTGATGCACCTCTTCTCATCTCCCATCCCCTCTCCTCTCCAACCTCTAGTAACCACCATTGTATGTCCTATTTCTCTACTTCAACTTCATAAAATTCCACTTATGAGTAATGTCATGCAGTGTATGTCTTTCTGTGTCTGGCTTATTTTACTTAACAGTTTGTCCTCTTGATTCATCCATGTTGCTGAAAATGACAGGAATTCGTTCTTTTTAAAGAGTAAATAAGATTTCATTGTGTATATATAACCACATTTTCTATGTTCATTTATCCATTCATGGATATTGAAGTTGATTTTGTATATTGGTTACTCTGAATAGTGTGCTTCAGCAAAAATAAGAGTACAGATAACTCTTCAACATATTGATTTCAATTCCTTTGGCTGTATACCCAGTAAAGGAATTGCTGAATCATCTGATTATTCTATTTCTATTTTTTTGAGGACCCTCCCATACTGTTTTCCAAAGTCAAAAAATGATAAGTTGAGTCATTATAAGTTGGGGACCACTTGTAGTTGGAATTACATAGTATACAGTCTTTTGAGATTGGGTGATGTTCCCTAGAAATATGCTTTTTGCAGTTCTCTATGTTTCATCATGGCTTCATAGCTCATTTCTTGTTATGACTGAATAGCATTTTATTGCATAGATATGCCACAGTTTGTATATTTATTCACCTTTTGAAGGACAACTTCATTGCTTCCAAGCATGAGCAATTATGAATAAATATGTTATAAGCATCCATGTGAAGGTTTTGTATGGGGGTAAGTTTTCAACTCATTTGAATAAGTACAAAGAAATATGATTGCTAGGAAAGAGGTATGTGGAGGAGAGTATGGAACTGATCTTGATGAGATTGCTGCACCCCTGAATCCAGCTGTTTTCGTGTACGCAGCCAGAAACATTCCTAGACATTTCAGTTCTATGAAGCAAGAAATCCCCCTTTTTTGTCTAGGACATTTAAACTGCGTTGTCGGCCATCTTATATTGAGGAGTTGTGACTAATGCACTAGCATTCCTCTATTATCAAATGAGCTACATTTTTCTGGATGTTATATTTTTATCCTATACCTGTGTGACCACAGAGCTAAAAGCAGAACTACCATAGAGCCAGCAATCCCATTACTGTGTATATACCTAGAGGGATATAAATTATTGTACCATAAAGACACATGCACGTAAATGTTCATTGCAGTACAATCACAACAGCAAAGACATGAAATCAACCTAAATGCCCTTTAACGGCAGATTGGATAAAGAAAATGTGGTACACATATACCATGGAATATGATACATCCATAAAAAATGAGATCATGTATTTTGCAGGAACTAGGATGGAGTCGGAGGCTATTCTCATTAGTAAACTTACACAGGGACAGAAAACCAAATACCTCATGATCTCATAAGTGGGAACTAAATGATAAGAACTTATGAACACAAAGAAGGAAACGACAGACACTGGGGTCTACTTGAGGAGGGATGGTGGGAGGAGAGGAAAGAGTAGAAACCGTAACTATTGGGTGCTGAGCTTAATACCTGGGTGATGAAATAATATGTACAACCAACCCTTTTGATACCTGTTTACCTACATAACCCTCAAACCTATAATAAAAGTTTTTTTTAAATTTCAGAAGTTAGATAAAGTTTTCTGAAGAAGCATAAACGAATTTTTACCCTTTTCTCTTCTAAATGCCTATGTAGGAAAGCTATATAATTTACCTAAGTGTCAGTTTCTTAATATTTACCCTATAAAATTATTGTATTAGATAATCTATGATAAATGTGGTGTTTCTCCCATACACACACATCCGGTTTTCTGAAAATCCCCTTTCCAATGATCCAAACTTTAATTCCATTGCAGTTTTCAGACAGAATCTACTTAATCTCTTGACAATACTGTTAATATTCTTCTCAAAAGACACACTTCCCTTGGCATCTGTGACTTACTCCCAGGCTTTCTTTTTACTTTTCTAGTGCTCTTTTTAAATTTCAGGTAAAGGCTCCTTGCAAAGATGATAAGGTTACATCTTAGACTTGGCTTATTTTCAGGTTTCTGAATTTAGGGGTAACAATTCTAATAGAAAACACTCAGCTGTCTTCGACTGTGTTAGATACACAATAGCCATTGAAATACAAACTCATAGCCCTTGGCTGTGATTAAGACTTTTCTTCAGCTTCTTTGTTGAGAGTAGCATGGTGAGGAGGCAGGCAAGGTGGTGCATTGTGTTAGGTGTCTTTACCTGCTTTATCTCCAGCATTTGCTGCACCCCGTGCTTGTGATGCATCTAGATAAAGATTGCCCATCAGGCTTTTGTGTATATGAGCTCTCATGAAAATAATCTAGGCTTTATTTATAGATTAACAACACAACATATGAATGGTGATTACAGCCAGAGGAATTCATAAGATCAGCTAGAGATTGTGTAAAGAGAATTGAGCATCATATTGAGGCCAGGACTACAGTACATATTTTGTGTGCAGCGAAGGACCTCTCAGAAGAGGACTTCTTTCCCCTGAATTGCAAAACAAGTTGCCAAAAAGAAGATAATTGAAAGAGAATATTATTACTGATAGACTTGAAAGAATTATAGCAGTGAGAATAATTGCCCAGGGTGCAGGCAATATGGGATATATTATTTGTAGACAATTTGAAACCAATAAAGTCGACTGAGAATTGATCTGCTCTTTACTGTCATCATCCATTGTCAATTCTAAACAAAGTCAGTGATAAAACACTCCTCCTGGAAAAATGTTTTGGTCTCGGTTCTAAACAGTTGCCGCAGAATATGATTATGTTTAATGTTGTATATATAACCTCATTTTTATTACCTATTCTTTAATCAACATTGTATTCCATGGGACCATTATTTTGGAGTACTCTTAGTCATACAGTTGTCCTCTGACATAGCAATATGCATTCATTTTATGAATAAGTAACAATTCGATGTTTTAACCCCTTTCAGATCATTCCTGTATCCAATGCTTGTGGTACTACATATGCGTAGGCTTAAAAAGTAGATTGGAAACAATGATGACCTAGGAATTGTGGAGACAGGATTGAGTTCAACTTTTATTTTAGCACAAAATGAGCTATTATTATATTTTATAGTCAGTAATAAGTGTTACCTACATATTTAACCATTTGCTTTGTATATTGTTTCTCACATCCTGCTCTTTTCTCTTGTTAAAATATATCCTCTCTTCTGTTATTTGTCTGGTAGTTTTGTGGTTGCCTTCACACAGTACTCTGGGAACCACATATCCAGAAATGGGCCTGATAATGGCAACTTCAGTATTCCCTGAAGTAATATTGAAGATGACACAAATTCATTCCCTTAGCCTGTGGCTTGCCCTAGTTCCTGATAATGCTGCTGCCTGCATTCTTTAGTTATGCAGATACACACTCAGAGCCCTTGGCTGTGATCACGCTTTTCTTCAGCTTCTTTGTTGAGGATAGGGTGGTGAGGAGGCAGGCAAGATGGTATGTTTGCATATTTGTTTTCCCAGAGCCCGGCAGGCTGCATTTTATGTTCCATTTCTGGTTTGTGAAGATGTGTACCTTGGTTTTCAAGAGTGATTGCTTTTTAGAAGAATCCATCATTGTTCTGTGGGGAGCCAAGTGTGGATTTTACTGAATATACCATACAGAACCATCTGGAAGCTGCAGTTAGGATCTTAAGGCTCTTTCAAACAGATCGACGTAATCAGAAAATTTGTTACCAAACAATATATTCACTTATATAAGAACCTTTATAACATCACAAATGCTTTCAGGAATTGAAGAACATCTTTTTGAAACTTGTTTTTCATAAAACTAAAGGACTAGTACTTGATACATCATTACTGGGAATGCTGTGAAATACAATCCCCCTCAAAAGTTTCCCAAAACATTACTTCATTAAAACCACTTATTTTTTTAAACTACAACTCTAACTCCTAAGGATTCACAGATTCTGTGTTTACCATAGTCAGAATGTAGCTGGAAAGAATATAATTGGGGAAATATACACACTCCTTGACAAATCATAATTTGAGAGTTTGTTTTCTTCTAATTCCCAGAATCCTGTGGAATCCTGTGGTGGGCTTGAGTTTTATAAGTTTTGTTTTCTTTCATTTTTGAAGTTTTAATAAGATGTAACACTTGAATATATAAAGCCTTTGCCATTTTAACGCAGGAGTACGGTGGTGCTATCACAGCACAGCCTCTAACTCCTAGACTCAATTGATCCGGAGTAGCTGGGACTACAGACACCGTGCATAGCTTTTTGTTTTTTTAAACCCAATATATTAGAGATGCAGCAAGTGAGCATGTTTGTGGTTCATGCTTTAGGCAGCTAATGAATATGTGATTATGAGCTTTGAATCAAATATATGTAACAGTTATATTTCTTGTTTGTTCAATGCTGACTACTAGAAAATCTTTTTTGTTTTCCTAAAAGTAAAAACAGAGCGTTGGGGATGAAGTACCTTTATTAGTAAGTATCATGAACAAAATCTCATAATGACCACTTACTAACTTACATTATAAATAAAATAATAGGGCTATCTTGAATTCTAGCATCTGATGTGTGTTAGGTAACTTTATGACATTTGTGTAGTTAAATGAGTGTAATATTGAAACAAACAACAGATCAGCTTAATAGAGCTGTCCTGCAGGTGAGCCTGTGCCATGGGATACCACTTCTGTTTCTATGGTTTATAGATCATGTCTCTAGTTAGCCTGCATGAACAGAGTACACTCAGTGAAAGAAATGCAGCAAGGAAGCCTAATGGGCTGAGCCTGGGCTTGGTCTCAACTCCTGTTCCTCATAGAGTTTTCATAGTCTCCATCAACTTTTGTGGCTCTCCAAATTCAGGTAATTAGTGAGATGAAATTCTCCTTTTGGTAATTGGGATATGATTGACCTGTGCTTGAAATTCCATCCTTGTCTTTTCCCTTCTTGGGCCTTTTTTCATAAACTATCAAAAACATATTCATTCATTCTTTCTCCACTGGATCTTAACTCGTAATTAACTCATATTCTAAAAGTATCTTAAGTCTTGTTTCTGGAAAGCAGACTCTAAAATAGGGATTGTTGTAACAGTGACTTACTAAACTATACGCATTAGTAAACACCTGTAAAGGAGGAGATGAAGCAAGATAAAAAGTAGAAGAACCCAGCAAATATGTAGACTTAGCAAAAATCAAGTCCAGGAAACCCCCATAATATTTTCCATAGCTGCTGCAGCATTTTACATTCCCACCAACAGGGTACAAGGGTTTCACTTCTTCCATTTTGCCCAACAGATGTTTTTACACACACACACACACACACACACACACACACACATACACACATACACTACTGAATTTTTGGCTATTAAATTTTGGCTATTATGTGTGTGTGTGTATATATATATGTATACACACATATATATACATATATGTAATATATATTTTTATATATATTTATATATAATGGCAGCTATCCTAAAAAGTATGAAGTAATATCTCATTGTGGTATTGATTTGCACTTCTCTGATAATTAATGATGTTGAGCATTTTTTCATATATTTGTTGGACATTTGTATGTCTTCCTTGGAGAAATATCTGTTCAGGTCCTTTGCCCATTGTTTAATTAGGTTACTTGGTTTTTGGCTGTTGAACTATAGGAGTTCCTTATCTTTTTTGGTAGTTAACCTAGTTTGGGAAAAGCTCTCAAACCATGTGTTCCTCTGCTCTCAAACTGCAGCCATCATTAACACAGAAGAATTCTGTGACCATATGTTGGGGAGAGTGAAGTTTTACCTACGACCAAGTCAGCTCTTAATTTTGGAGACAACACCAACAGCGTGTCCTCCAATTCAATTCTGATACTGTCTACCTGGAAATAGTTTCTCATCCCACAAGTTGAGGGCTCAGTTCCCAAGACTGCCACCTCTAAGACACTAATCACATGTCCAGGCCTCCAGAATTTCTGACCCACATGCTTCAAGTTGGGTTTCCCACAGTCCCTACTTTGGGTTCAATTAATTTGATGGAGCAGCTCACAGAACTCAGGAAAATACTTATTTACATTTACTGGCTTCATACAAAGGATATTACAAAGGATAGAGATGGAAAGATGAGTAAGGGTAAGATGTGAGGGAAGGGGCCTGTAGCTTCTATGCCCTCCTTTAGTGTACCACACTCCAGTCACCTCCACCTGTGCAGCTATCTGGAAGCTCCCTGAACCCTGTTGTTCATTTTGATTTTTATAGAGGCATCACTACATGAGCGTGATTAAAAACTGTAGAAATATGATTGGACTAAAGGGTATTATACTAATAGACTGAGTGGGGAAACCCAGCAAAGCATGTCTTTTAAGAGTCTTCTGGCTGGGTGCGGTGGCTCATGCCTGTAATCCCAGCACTTTGGGAGGCCAAGGCATGTAGATTACAAAGTCAGGAGATCAAGACCATCCTGGCCAACATGGTGAAACCCCACCTCTACTAAAAATACAAAAATTAGCTAGGCATGGTGGCATGCACCTGTAGTTCCAGCTACTTGGGAGGCTGAGGCAGGAGAATTGCTTGAACCTGGGAGGGGGAGGTTGCAGTTAGCTGAGATCACACCACTGCACTTCAGCCTGGATGACAGAGTGAGACTCAGTCAAAAAAAAAAAAAAGTAAGAAAAAAACTAAGAGAGTCTTCTTGGTTTGTCTGTACAGCATTCCTGCCTCCAGAGTATGGGCAGAACCCTCTCTGAAATGAGGGTTTTTTGACTCATGATCACATTAGAGTCCTATTTTTCATAAGTAAAAGGACAGGAGAGGGTCAGAGAGAGATATTCTATTTTCTGAGGTCCACTCCTGATGCCTAAAGTGCCCCAATATTATGACAAAATATTGTAACAAGGTCTATGGGAGTTACAAGCCGGGAACCGTGGATAAAAACCGATCTGTATATATAAGCATAATACCACAAACCCCTTATCTCATATATGATTTAAAAATATTTTCTTCCATTCTTTAAGTTGCCTTTTTGTTGTTTCCTTTGCTTTGTGGAATATTTTTAGTTTTATATAGTCCCCCTTGTCTATTTTTGTCTTTGCTTTTGGTGTTATACCAAAGAAATTATTACCAGCCAATGACAAGAAGCTTTTTTCCCCCATCTTTTCTTTTAGGAATTTCATATTTTCAGTTATAGATTTAAGTCTTTAATCTATTTTGAGTTTACTTTTTTATCGTTGTAGGTAAAGGTCTGGTTTCATTATTTTGCACATGTATGTCTAGTTTTCAAAACTGTTTGTTATAGAAAAATTCTTTTCTCCACTCCGTGTTCCTAACTATACCATTTGCATTCGCATGAGTATCAGTAAATGTTTCTGCTGTTCTATATCCCAGTCAGCATTTGATATTTTCAATGTTTTGGATTTTAGCTACTCAAACGGATGTGTAATGGTACCTTAATGTCATTTTAATTTGTAACTCCTTAATGACATATGATGTTTGTCATCTTTACAAGTGTGTGCCAAAGATAAAGACTGCAAGAAAATATTTACAAATCAAATATACAACAAAGGACCTGCATGCAGAATACATAAAGGATTTTTAAAAAATTCAACAACAGCTCAGTTTTTAAAATAGGCAAAATACACTGACACACAACTCACTAAAGTTGACATACAGATGTTAAATAAAGGTGTTAATTATTCATCTACATCATTAGCCATTAGAGAAATGCAAATTAAATGTGTGATTCAACCACGAAAAAATGATACATTGAACTTACTCAATGTAAAGAAATCATTGTCTCCCCAGGGCTTATAGCAGAAACAGGCTGAATATTGCGTGGTTCCCTGTGTATTATAGCGAGATGTACCCTCAGGTGTCTTCAATGTATTCATATTTACTCTAACCAAGATGTACATTCTCTCCCTTCTACTGAGCTGAAGAGGCTACCCTTGGGCTAAGGCCACCATCTTCCTGACATTCCAGAAAAGGAAGCCAGAAGGAAGGAGAGGGTCGTGCTGCTTGACATTCATGCTCTGGGGCCTCTCGGCAGACACTAAGGCCAAGTTTCTGTGAGGTTTTGCATGTCTGTTATGAAAGATCCTTCTGCCTTTCTTCTGGGTCCTCACTGAAAGAGGCACTGGAGAAGGGTAGAAAAGACAATCTTGAATTGCCTATGCTATGCCTCCATCATGCCCTAACATTAGCTGCTTGGTGAAGAGAAAATTTGTGTGCTTGACAGAGGGGGAGCACGGGGATGATGAGACAGTGGATTGAACTCAGTGTTGCTCTGTCACAGAACAAAGGGAATTTGGGTTCAAACTCAGCCAGTACCCTCCCATGGAGGGAGCACTCAAACCAGCCCTAGCCAGAGGGAAATCATTGATCCCAGTGGTCATTACATGAGTGTGGTCAAGCATCACCACTACAAACTAAAGTGCTTTCAGGTTCTAAATAAACTTGAAAGGCAGTCTAGGTTACAAGGACTACAATTTCCAGGTGAGTCAGTGTAATCAACTAGGCTCAGTGCCAGTGGACATGGAAAACATTTTGCTCACTGAGACATGAGCTGGGGCATCTAAAGGAGTGCTTGTACCACCCCTCCTGCAAACCCAGGCTGCACAGCTCACAGATCCAAAAGATACCCCTTCCATCCTCCTGAGGAGCGTATAGGGAAAAGTAAAGATGACTTTGTCTTGTATCATGGATACCAGCTAAGTCACAGTAGAGTACAGCATTAGTCAAAGTCATGAGGCTCCCTTTTCAGGCCCTAGCCCTGGAGGACACTTCTAGACACACTGTGGGCCAGAAGGGAGCCCATTGCCTCGAAGGGAAGGACTCAGTCCCAGCAAGACCCATTACCTGCTGACTAAGGAGCACTTGGGCCTTAAATAACCAGCAGCAATTTCTAGGTAGTGTGTCATGGGCCTTGGGTGAGACTTTGAGACTTGTTGGCTTCGTGTGAGATTCAACGCGTTCCTAGATGTGATGGATACAGAGACACTTTCTGCTTGATAAAAGCATAGGGGAGAGTAAAGGAGACTTTGTCCTGTATCTTAGCTACCAGCTCAGCTACAGTAGGGTACAGCACCAAGCAGGCTTCTGAGGTCACCAATTCCAGGTCTTGGCTGCTGAACAGCATTTCTGGACCTGCCATCAGCCAGAGGGGAGCCCAGTGCCCTGAAGGATGAGTCTCAGGCCACGTAGCATTCAACACAATCTGACTGAGGAACCCTTGGGCCTTAAGGGAACTTTGGCAGTAGCCTAGCAGTACTCCTAGAGGGCCTGTGGTAGCGGTGGCCATGCATTGAGGCTTCTCAGCCTGCAATGGAAGGAAAGAGTGGGAAAGATTGCCACTTATGGTTTGAGTGCCAGTTCAGCCAAAGTACAATAGAACACCAGATAGAATTCTAAGGTTTTGACTCCATTCCCTGACTCTGGAAAAAAGGACATAAGCCTGGCTAGAGAAAGATACTTTGGTTGTTTAGGATATTGTAAGTAAAAAAACAAGGGTCTCTGCCTAGTAATCCAGATAAACTTTCTGGATCTACTTCAAGGCAATACGTCTATGAGTCTGAAAGAACCATGGTGTTACTGGGCTTGGGGTGCCCTCTAATGCAGATATAGCCTAGATCATAATACTCAAGTCCTTTTGAATACCTGAAAAACTTTAGCAAGAAGGATAAGTACAAAGAAGCCCAGACTACAAAGACTACAATAAATACCTAACTATTCAATGTCCAGATACTGACAAACATCCACAAGAATCAAGACCACATAGGAAAACATAACCTCCCCAAATAGACTAAATGAGGCACCAGAAACAAATCCTGAGATATATGACCTCTATGACAGATAACTCAAATAGTTGTTCTAAGGAAACAAAATAAATCAAGATAACATAGAGAAGGAATTCTGAATCCTATCAGATAAATAAATTGAATAAAGAGGCTGAATTAAAAAAATAAAGTGGAAATATGCTATTTGAAAAATGAAATTGACAAACTGAAGAATGTATCTGAGTCTTTTAATAGCAGAATTTAGCAGAAGAAAGAATTAGTGATCTTGAAGACACACTATATAAAAATACATAATCAGAGGAGACAAAAGTAAAAATAATTTTAAAAGTGAAGCATACATACAAGATGTACAAAATAACCACCAAAGGGCAAATCTAAGAGTTACTGACCTTGAGGAGGGCAGGGGGATATAAAATTTATTCAAAGAGACAATAACAGAAAACTTTCCAAACCCAGAGAAGCATCTCAATATCCAAGTACAAGCAGCATTTAGAACAAGAAGTAGATTTAACCCAGAAAAGACTACCTTAAGGAGTTTAATAATCAAACTACCAAAGACGAAGGACAAAGAATTCAAAGCAGCAAGAGAAAAGAAGCAAATAACATACAATTGCACTTAAACAGGACTGGCAGCCGACTTTTCAGTAGAAATCTTGCAGGCCAGGAGAGAGTGGCATGACATACTTAAAGGGCCAAAGAAAATAACGTATACCCTATAGTAGTATATTCAAGGGTTAAGAAAATTCATCAAACATGAAGGACAAATAAACACTGTCCCAGACAAGTGCCAATTCCTAACCTGAGGAATGTCATCAACACAAGACCTGTAAGAAATGCTAAAGGGAACAGTACTTCAATCAGAATGAAAATGATGTTAGTGAGCAATAAGACATCATTAGGAGCTAGAAAATTCACAAGCAGTGGTAAGTACACAGAAAAACACGGAATACTATAACCTTGTAACTGTGTATACTACTTTGATCTTAAGTGGAAAGACTGAACAATGAACAATCATAGATAATAACGACCACAAATTTTCAAGATAGATAGTAAACCATGATATAAGAATCAATTAAAAAAAGTTTAAACCGCAGGGGAATAAAGTTATGGGGTAGAGTTTTATTAGCTTTATCTTTGCTTTTTAAATTATTAAATGTAAACTGTGTATCAAAGTAGTGGATATTAATATGGTATTCCCAAGCCTCACAGTAACCTTGAATCTGAAGATGTGCAACAGACACACAAGAAATGAAAAGCAATAAATTAAATCATACCACCAGAGATAATTATCTTCACATAAATGAAAACAGGACGGAAAAAAGAAGGAAGTGAAGGCTACAGAAAAACCAGAAAATGAATAACAAAATGGCAGAAATTAGTTCTTCCTGATAAATAATAACATTGATTATAAATGGACTAAACTCTTCAATTAGAAGATATAAAGTGACTGAATGATAAAAAAAAAAAAACAAAGACCCAGAGTAAGACATCAACTACCACACCAGAGGTGTATTGCCTATAAAAATACAAAACTCCAGCTGTAAAGACACACAGAGACTGAAAATAAAGGGATGGAAAAAGTTATTCCATGTTGATAATTACAAAAAAAAAAAGAGCCAGGAGAGGTTATACTTAGACAAAATACATTTTAGGACAAAAAATACAACAAGAGACAAGGTCAGTATATGATGATAAAGAAGACAATTCTGAAAGAGGATCTACCTGTTGTAAATATATCTGTATTTAACACTGGGCCACCCAGTTGTATCAGATAGATCCCAATACAGTAGTAGCTGAAAAATTCAACATGCCAAGTTCAGCATTGAACAGATCTTCTAGACAGAAAATCAATGAAGAATCATGAGACTTAATTTGCCCTATAGGCAAACTGGGCCTGTTAGCTTTATATAGAATATTTCATCCCGCAGCTACACGATACACATTATTCTCAGAAATAGACCATATTTCTGTGAAATATGTCACAAAAGAATCTCAAAACATTAAAAGAAGAAATAAGGTCAAGCATCATCTCTGACCTCAATGAATAAAACTAGAAATAAATAACAGGAATTTTAGAAACTATACAAACACATGGTATATGCTTTGAAGGATCAGTGAATCAATCAAGACAATAACAAACTTGAAATTTCTTGAAAAAATGATAATGGAAACACAACATAATAAAACTGATTGGATACAGTGAAAGCAATAATAAGAGGCAGTATGTTTTGGCTCTGTGTCCTCACCCAAATCTCATGCTGAATTTTAATCCCCACTGTTGGAGGACGGGCTTGGCGGGATGTAGTTAAATCATGGGAGTGGACATTCCACTTGCTGTTCTCATGATAGTGAGTAAGTTTTCATTAGATCTGGTTGTTTAAAGGTGTGCAACACTTTTCCCTTATCCCTCTCTTCCTCCTCCTCCAGCCGTGTAGGACCTGTTTCCCTTTCACCTTCCTTCATGGTTGTAAGTTTCCTGAGGCCTTCTGAGCCATGCTTTCTGTACAGCCCACAGAACCATAAGTTAATTAAACCTCTTCTTTATAAATTATCCAGTCTCATGTAGTCCTTTACAGCAATGCAAGAATAAATTAATAGAAGAGGAAAGATTGTAACTATAAAGTACCTACAACAAAAAAGAAGAGGAACTCCAAAATACAACCTAATGATCTAACTTAAATAACTAGAAAACTAAGAACAAACTAAACCTCAAGTTAGTAGAAGAAAAGAATAATAGAGATGATGTAATCTAATATTTGGAAACACATAGGACTCAACCAAAAAATAAAACAGAACTCATTTAAAAAATTCAGTAAATTTTCATGGTGCAATATCAACATACAAAATAGGTAGCTTTTCTATATGCCATTCATGAATCATCTAAAAAGGAAATTAAGAAATTAATCCCATTTATAATTTTTTTTTGAGATGGAGTTTCGCTGTTGTTACCCAGACTGGAGTGCAATGGCACAATCTCGGCTCACCGCAACCTCCGCCTTCTGGGTTCAAGCAATTCTCCTGCCTCAGCCTCCCGAGTAGCTGGGACTACAGGCATGTGCCACCACGCCCAGCTAATTTTTCTAATTTTAGTAGAGACGGGGTTTCACATTGTTGACCAGGATGGTCTCGATCTCTTGACCTCGTGATCCACCCGCCTTGGCCTCCCAAAGTGCTGGGATTACAGGTGTGAGCCACCACGCCCAGCCCCCATTTATGATTTTTAAAAATACCTAGGAATTAAAGAAGTGAAAGATCTCTAGAAGGAAAACTATAAAACATTGATACAATAAATTGAAGAAGTCAGAAAAAAATGGAAAGATATTCTGTTTATAGATTGGAAGAATCACTATATCTATATTATATATAAAATAATATACATAACATATGTTATATATTATATGTTTTATATATGTTATATTTAATATATAAGCTATGTATGTTATAATATATTGATTATATACAATATAGTTATATATGTAGCATATAGTTATATATATGTTATATATGATATATATAATATATATAACATATATATATAATATACTACCTGAAGTAATCTACAGGTTCAGTGCAATTGCTTTCAAAATACCAATGATATTTTCCACAGAGCTAAAAAAAAAAACCTAAAATTTCTATGGAACAACAAAAGACCCAGAATAGCAATAGCTATTCTAAGCAAAAAGAACCAAACTGGAGGAATCACATTACCTGACTTCAAATTATACCACAAGCTATAGTAACGAAAATGTCATGGCACTGGCTTAAAAACAGACACACAGACCAGTGGAACAGAATATGGAAATACAGAAATAAACCCATAAATCTACAGTGACCTCATTTTTTACAAAAGTGCCAAGAACATACACTGGGGAAAGGAAATAATTTATAAGTGCTAAAAAAACTGGTTATCCATATAAAGAAGAATGAAATTAGACCACTATCTCTTGCTATATGAAAAAAATGAAATCAAAAGTGATTAAAGACTTAAATGGAAGATCTTGAGCTATGAAACTAGGAAAAGAAAAAAAATGGGAAAATCTCCAGGATACTGAAATGTCCAAGGATTTATTCAGTAATACTCCACAAGCACAGGCAACAAAAGCAAAAATAGACAAACTGGATTGCATCATCTTAAACAGCTTTTGCAGACTAAAGGAACAATCAAAAAAGTGAAAAAACAACCCGCAGAATGGGAGAGCATATTTGCAAACTACTCATCTGAGAAGGGCATGATAGCCAGAATATATAAGAAGACCAAACAGCTCTGTTGGATAAAATCTAATAATCAAATTGAAAAATGGAGAAAAGATCTGAATAGAGATTTCTCAAAAAAGACATGTAAATGCAAATAGGTACATGAAATGTGTCTCAGTATCCCTGATCATCAGAAAAACACAAATGAAAATTCCAGTGAGATACCATCTCACTTCAGTAAATATGGCATTTATCACAAAGTCAGTCAGTAACTAATGCTGGCAAAAATGTGGACAACAGGGAATCCTCTCACACGGTTGGTGGGAATGTACATTAGTAAAACAAGTATGAACAGGTTGAAGGTTGTCCAAAAATAAAAATAGAGCGACCATACTCTCCAGGAATCCCATTCCTAGGTGTGTCCCCACAATAAAGGAATTCAGTATATTGAAGATTTATCTGCACAATAATGTTTGCTGCAGCGCTATTCACAATAGCCAAGATTTGGAAGCAACCTAAGGGTCCAACAGCAGATGAATGGATAAAGAAATTGTGGTACATATTTATAATTGAGTACTATTAAGCCATAAAAATGATGAGATCCTGTCATTGGCAATGACATGGATGGAACCAGAGATCATTATGCTCCATGAAATATGCAAGGCACAAAACGACAAACTGCACATGTTCTTACTTATTCGTAAGAACTAAAATGTAAAATAATTGAATTAATGGAGATAGAGTGCAGAAGGATGGTCACTGGAGGCTGAGAAAGGTAGAAAGGGTCAGGAGAGGAGTGAGGATGGTTAATGGTTACAAAAAATAGTTAATAAGACCTAGTATTTGCTATCGCAACAGGGTGACCGTAGTCAAAATTATTTAATTATACATTTTGAAATAAGTAAAAGAGTATAACTGGATTGTCTATAACAGAAATAGAAAATGCTTGTGCTGATGGATAACTCATATGCCCTGATGTGATTATTACACACAGCAAGCCTGTATTAAAATACCTTATATAACCCATAAACATATGTACCAACTATGTACCCACAAAAATTAAAAATAATAAAAACAAACCAAAAATAAATTAAAAAACAAGAGAATGGGAAAGGATAAATAGCCCAAACTACAATTATCCTGGTAATTATCAACATTATTCTCTGAGTAAATGATCAGAAAATCAGAAAATTTGTAAGAATATGGAAGGAACTGAAAAAGAATATTAAATTGATCTTGAAATTTGTAAGACACTCTAACAGAAGAATATATGCTATTTTCAAGTGCACAAGGCACATTCACCAAGACAGGGTAAAAAACAACACAATTTTTAAATAATTTAAATTATATAAAATAGATTATCCATAATAGAGTTAGACAAAAGAAAATAAAGTCCAAGATGATTGGAGATTAAGCAATTTATTTTACTAAACCGTGTTGCAAAAGAATTATACTGGGAAATAAGGAAATATTTTCAACAGAATGAAAATGAAAATGCAGCATAGCAGAGCGTGTGAGATTTAACTAAACCAGCACTTACAGGGAAATTTATGTTATTGTATACTTCTGTCAGAAAGAAAATGAATGAACTCAGTAATATAAGCTTTCATGGAATAAACTATTAAAAGAAGAGTAAATTGAACACAAGGCAAGGATAGTGATGGGAATAATGAAATCAAAATTAGAAAACAGTGGTCAATGGAAACAAAACGGGTCTTTGAAAAACTCAGAGAAGCTGAAATATCAGTTGTTAATTCAAAATTAAAACAAAACCATGTTTTGAGTAATAATGGCGTGAGACAGTTAAAAGTATAGGAAACTGTACAGATATAGAAAGCAATATATCACGGTTATTTTCAGAAAGGTAAAAATGACAAGTTCTTGGCAGTACTGGAAAGCCAGGCAGCAATATTGAGATTCAGTGCATTGGGTATAACATGGTCAACAAAGATAGATTACTGTGTAGAAGCATGAGGAAGTCCATTTATAAGGAAGGGCCTTTTAGCAGCTGACCATGGGAAGCCTAGAGTGTAGTGTTGGATGTCAGGGCCCAACACCCTGAGGACATGAGGAAGAAAGAAAGCTTGGTGGTCAGGAATCTGGGATTATATTCTTCACTTCAAGCATGCTTCTCTGTCTTCCTTATATAGAAAAACTGGATTCTTTCCAAGGATTTAATCAAAATAGGAGATGCCATATCTAAAATTTTTGCAACCACTGTCTACCACTTAGGTATAGAATGCATCATGGAAATTTGCCCTCTGGGTACCTGGGCCCAAGATTGCCACCAGCACCCTGTTTTGTTTGCTCTGCAAGATTTGAAATACTGAAGAGCTGTTAGCTGCCTAAAAAACACATTAGGATGAAAGAGATGACTGGCTGGGTATTGGGGCCCATAAGCTCAGTTTTGGAGAGTCTTAAAAGTAAACTGAGATAGCAGATGTGGAATTAAAAACTCATGCTATATAACTTTATATATAATGTGAGCAACAAATGCTGCAAGCATGGAGATATTTACATATATGTAAGTTTTTCTGTCTTATATGTGATGTACAGGATATATAACATATAAAAAGACAGGAAAATTTTATCTAATTTGTAGAACTCTGGGTGTGTACTCCATTCCTTTCAAGTCTTACTAAGACGTGTTATGGTTTTTATGATTTTGCTTGCAAAATCACAATTACTATGTTTGCAGAGGAGAAGATTGCGTCCCATGGCACGTAGACTTCAATCTACACAACACTTGACGCAGACTAGCTTAGTCTTCAGCCCAGGACCCTCTTCTGATATCAGCCCCATGTTTCCTCTTGCCTATCAAGCAGCTTTACCTGGAAAACTAGCATAACTTCATTATCTACATGCTGTCACTGACCTCATCTACCACACCCTTCCTCATCTCTACCCTAATGCCACTTGCCACCAACTCTTTTTCCTTTATCCTCAATCTCAGCTCAAAGAACCAGCTTCTACCTAATCGGCAATCTTCAGAACTCATAGCCATCACACACTACTGCACCATTTCACAGTTTCTAACTTCCTAAAATGCTCTCCATCTCCTTATCACTTTGTCCCACTCAGCTTGAATTCCATATCTTGTCATTTTTCTTTGTTTTCTTGATGTTTTTACTCTTCATATATTTAACAATGGAAGGAAGGAGGGAAGGAAGGGAAGGAAAAGGAAGGAAAAGGAAGGCTTCCTTGTTAGAGGATTTGTTTCCTAGAAGGAGGACATGAGAAAGTGCCTCAGGGTGCAACTAGCAGGCAAAGCCTGAGGCTCCAGGGCTGACAGTGGGTGGGACCAAGCACTGTGAGGTCTCCTCTGTTCTGGGGGTAGTGTCTTGGTACACAGTCAGGGTGTTCATGTCACCTTCACTCTTGGCACTGCCTAGGCCTCCTTTGCTATATGACCTTAGGACGCTGCTTCAGACCAAGGCCCCACCCCTATTTACTGGAACCCCTGTGGGAGAAACTTAGCCCTGTCTCCTGCCAGGCTGAAAACTACAAACACAATAACTGTGTGGTAGGGTTGGAAGTACCCTATTGCCAAGATCCCTAGGTCCCTGATATCTCAGTGGGCCACCGTAAACTAAGACCTTCTAGAGATGACAGCAGGTGTGGAACTGGATTCTTCAGGGCTTCCTCTATGCGGGTTAGGTGTCTCTGCAGTTCTCCCTGAGTCCTCATCTGATGACTGGCACATCATGGGCTCCTGTCTTGATCCAAAGAGGACAGTATGACACAAGATTAAAAGAATTAATATATCTTGGACAAGCCTGATAAACAACCATAGCAAGGTGATAGTGGTAAATCATATAGATACTATGCACTGCAAAATATGATATGATGAGAATAACACTCACCTTTGTGGTTTTCTTCCGGAGAAAATAAAACTCACATCAAATCTGATATTATGAATTTGATCTTAGAAAAATATCCAACAAATTCCAATTTGGGGCCATCTATAAAATACACTGTTATAGTAGGTAGTCAGGCAGACATAAGTAGGGCAGGACAGCCAATCACCACGCACCAGGAGTGTCTGGCAACCATCAGATGATTGTCAGGCAGTTGTTAACTGTATCTCTAAAATAATTGGTTGCAGCCAATATCAGGGAATGGCAGTCCCCCAACAGATAGAAAATGTATAAAACTGGTGATGAGCAGCTTCCCGATAAGACCCTAAGTCAAAAGGTCAAACCATGCACTTGATCTCTCAAGTTGCCCACCTGGCCCTCTTCCAAGTATACTTTCCTTCCTTTCATTCCTGCTCTAAAGCTTTTAAATAAACGTCCACTCCTTCTATAAAACGTGGTTCAGTCTTGCCTTCTGCCTTATGCCCCTCAGACAAATTCTTTCTTCTGAGGAGGAAAGAACTGAGGTTGCTGCAGACCTGTATGATTCACCACCAGGTAACAACATGACCAGTATTCCTCAAACATATCAAAATCAATAAAATCGAGAGTATTCTCAGCACCTAACACAACCAAAAAGAGTCTAAAGATACATGATCACTAAAAGTAATGGGGTAATTGCAGGGGACAAAAAAAATAACATGGAGTAAAAAGTAAGGAAATTTGCATAAAGTGTGGACATTTGCTAATAACATATATCAATATTGGCTCATTAATACAACTGTACCATACTAAGGTAAGATATTATTAATAGGAAAAACTGGGTGTGGGACATTATCAGTATCATTGCAATTTTCTGATAACCCTAAAACAATTCTAAAATGATGCAGGGGTTAAAGTAACTCCATCTTGGAAGCTAATCTGCCATCTTGACTTCTATTCAACCCAGGCTCTGGGGAATACCTGTGAGATTTCCAGTTTATCTATTGTTCCTTCTGTTGTACTTACCAAAAATTGTACCCTCAGAGCAAATCAACCATGATAAACTCCTAATTACTGTAAACCATGGCCTTAGGTAAATTTCTATCCATTCTCTCAAAAGTACATGTGTCCCTCCCCTATGCTATATAGCTACTGGGTCTGGGAGGTTATTGTGCAGAGACCTACCTATCTGTGGCTGCCCAAGACCATGCTTCCGTCCATGAGTTCCCCGATAAAACCAAACTAAAATGACAAGCTGGACTGTCTCCTCCTTTCTTGTTTTTTTTTGTTTTTTGTTTTTTTTTTTTTTTGGTGGAGCTTCCTCTACACTTGGGGGTTGTCTTACATATATGGCCCTTTCATAGAGCAAATGAGGTTTATAAAAACTTCAAACTGTTGGCAAACTCTGTAAAGGCTGTGTATGAAAAACCTATTACAAACATCATACGTATTGCGGGAAAGTTGAACTTCTACTTTGACCTTGGGAACTAAACTAGGGTTTTTGCTAATCATCCTTTCTATTCTGTGTAACAGAATGTACCTATGCAACTATCTTACATGTTCTGCACATGTACCCCAAAACTTAAAACGCAATAAAAAGAAAAAAGAATGTAACAGAGATAGTAGCCAGTGCAGTAATGTAAAGCAGAAGAAATAAAAGTAATAGAAAACAAGACACAACACTTCCATTACTAATAGATGGTTAGACTTTGTGTTGAAAACATTAAAAAATATAACAGTAGGCTTTTTAATTTACTAAAGGAAATATACATTTACCATGTCTTTATGACAGAAAGTAGTTTCTTTTTTTCATTCCCAACTTTATGTGAGGTTCAGGGTATACATGTTTGCGTTTGTTATTCAGGTAAATGACATGTCATGGAGGTTTAGCATACAGATTATTTTGTCAACCAGGTAACAAGCATAGTCTCTGACAAATAGATTTTTTAATCCTCCCCCTCCTCCCACCCACCATCCTTAAGTAGGCTCTGGAATCTCTTGTTTTCTTCTTTGTGGCTACGTGTACTGGCTCCCAATTATAAGTGAGAACACAAGGTATTGGTTTTCTGTTTCTGCCTCACTTTGCTTAGGATAATAAGCTCCAGCTCCATCCATGTGGTGGCAGAGGACAAAACAGCATTTGGGGTTTGTCTTTCATATACAGCCCTCTATCATTCTATTTTAGGGCTACCTATTATTCCATGGTGTAGATATACCACATTTTTTATGCAGTCCACTGTTGATGGGAATTTGGCTTACTTTCATGTCTTTCTACAGTGAATAATGCTGCAATGAACATATTGTGCATCTGCCTTTGTAGTAGAGTGATTTATATTCCTCTGGGCTTATACCAATAATGGGATTGCTGGGTCAAATTATAGCCTCGTATTAACTTCTTTGAGAAAGCTCCAAACTTTTATCCATAGTGCCTAACTGGTTTACATTCCCACCAGCAGTGCTTCAGCCTTCCCTTTTCACCACAATCTTCCCAGCATCTGTTATTTTTTTGATTTTTCAGTAATAGCCATTCTCACTGGTTTGTGATGGTATCTCATTGTGGTTCTGATTTGCATTTCTCTGATGATTAGTGATGTTGAGGCCTTTTTGTATGCTTGTTGGACATGTGTATGTATTCTTTACAGAAGTATCTGTTCATGTCCTTTGCCTGATTGTTAATAGGATTGTTTGCTTTTTTATTCATTAGTTTATTTAATTTCTTTACATATTCTTGATATTATAACTTTATTGAATGAATCTTTTACAGATATTTTCTTCCATTCTGCAAATTATCTGTTTATTCTGTTCATAGTTTCTTTTGCTGTGGAGAAGCTCTTTAGTTTAATTAGGTACCACTTGTGAGTATTTGATTTACTGTTTCGTGTGTTAGTTTGATGAGGATAATGGCTTCCACTTTCAACCATGTCCCTGAAAAGACATGATCTTATTCTTTTATGGCTGCATAGTATTCCATATTGTATACGTATCACATTTTCTTTATCCAGTCTGTCATTGGTGGGCATTTAGGTTGATTCCATTTCTTTTCTATTGTGAATAGTGCTGCAATGAACATACACATACATTTGTCTTTATAATAGAATGATTTATATTCCTTTGGGTATATACACAGTAGTGGGATTGCAGAGTCAGTTGAATGGTATTTCTGTCTTCAGGTCTTTGAGAAATTGTCACACTATCTTCCACAATGGTTGAACTAATTTACACTCCCAACAGCAGTGTAAAAGCATTCATTTTTGTCCACAACCTCGTCAAAATCCCTTATTTTTTGACTGCTTGATAATGGCCATTCTGACTGGTATGAGATGGCATCTCCTTGTGGTTTTGATTTGCATTTCTCTAATGATCAGTGATGTTGATCTTGTTTTCATATGTTTGTTACCTATATGAATGTCTTATTTTGATAAGTGTCTGTTCATGACCTTTGTCCATTTGTTAATGTTGGTTTTCTTTTTTTGTAAATTTGTTTAAATTCCTTGTAGATTCCGGATATTAGACCTTTGTTGGATGGATAGATTGCAAAAATATTCTCCCACTCTGTAGGTTGCCTGTACACTATGATGGTAGTTTCTTTTGCCGTGCAGAAGTTATTTAGTTTAATTAGATTCCATTTGTTGACTTTTGCTTTAGTTGCAATTGCTTTTGACATTTTCGTCATGAAAACTTTGCACGTGCCTATTTCCTGAATAGTATTGCCTAGGTTTCCTTCTAAGGTTTTTATAGTTTTGTGTTTTACATTTAAGTCTTTAATCCATCTTGAGTTGATTTTGTATATGGCGTAAGGGTTTAAGGAAGGGTTCGAGTTTCTATTTTCTGCATACGGTTTGCCAGTTCTCCCAGCCCCATTTATCAAATAGGAAAACCTTTTCAAATTGCTTATTTTTGTCAGATTTGTTAAACATCACATGGTCATATGTATGCAGTCTTATTTTAGAGTTCTCTATTTTGCTCCATCGGTCTATGTGTCTGATTGATTGATTTTATGAGTATTATGCTGTAGGGGTTATTATAGGCTTGTAGTATAATTTGAGCATGATTCCTCCAGCTTTGTTTTTTTGCTTAGGATTGTCTGTGCTATTCAGGCTCTTTCATGGTTCCATGTTAATTTTAAAATACGTATTTCTAATTCTGTGAAGAATATCAGTGGTGGTTTAATGGGAATAGCATCAAATCCATAAATTGCTTTGGGCAGGATGACCATTTTTACAATATTGATTCTTCCTATCCGTGAGCATGGAATGATTTTCCATTTGATTGTGTTCTTTCTGATTTCTTTGAATAGTGGTTTGTAGTTTTCCTTGAAGAGCTGCTTCACTTCTCTTGAGAGTTGTGTTCCTAGGTATTTTATTCTTTTTGTGTCAATTGTGAATGGGATTTCATTCATGATTTGGCCCTCATATTGCCTGTTCTTGGTGTATGAGAATGCTAGAAATGTTTGCACATTGATTCTGTATCCTGAGAATTTGCCCAAGTTGCTTATCAGCTTAAGAAGTTTTTGACCTGAGACAATGGGGTTTTCTAGATATAGGATCATGTTATCTGCAAACAAAGATAGTTTGACTTCCTCTCTTCCTATTTGAATACCTTTATTACTTTCTTTTGACTGACTGTCTTGGCCAGAACTTCCAGTAGTATGTTGAAAAGGAGTGGTGAGAGAGGATATCTTTGTCTTGTGCTGGTTTTCAAGGGGAATACTTCCAGTTTTTGTCCATTCAGTATGATATTGGCTGTGGGGTTATCATATATAGCTCTTATTATTTTGAGGTATGTTCCTTCAATACTTAATTTACTGAGAGTATTTAACATGAAGGGATGTTGAATTTTATTAAAGGCCTCTTCTGTATCTATAAAGATAATCATGTTGTTTCAATCTTTACTTCTGTATATGTGATGAATCACATTATTGATTTGCATATGTTGAGCCAACTTTGCATCTTGCGGATGAAGCCTATTGATCGTGGTGGATAAGCTTTTTGATGTGCTGCTGGATTTGTTTTGCCAATATTTTGTTGAGGATTTTTGCCTTGATGTTCATCAAGGATATTGACCTGAAGTTTTCTTTTTTTGTCCTGTCTCCACCGGGTTTTGGTGTCAGGATGATGCTGGGCTCATAGACTGAGTAGGGGGTAATCCATCCTACTCGTTTTTTTTAGAATAGTTTCATTAGGAGTGGTACAAGCTCGTCTTTGTACCTCTGGTAGAATTCAGCCGTGAGACTGTCTGGTCCTAGGCTTTTTTTAGTTGATCCGCTATTTATCACAATCTCAATTTCAAAACTCATTATTCATCTTTTTAGGGATTCAATTTCTTCCTGGTTCAGTCTTTAGAGGGTGTATGTGATCAGGAATGTATCCATTTCAACTAGATTTTCTAGATTACATGCACAGAAGTGTTTATAGTATTCTCTGATTTCTCTGATAGTTGTTTGTATTTCTCTGGGGTCAGTGGTGATATATCCTCCTTATCATTTCTGATTGTGTTCATTTTAATCTTCTCATTTCCTTTTTATTAGTCTAGATAGTGATTTATCTGTTTTATTATTTTTTTCAAAAAATCAGCTCCTAGGTTTGTTGATTTTCAAGGGTTTTTTTTTAATGTCTTTTTCCTTCAGTTCAGCTCTGATCTTGATTATTTCTTGTCTTTTGCTAGATTTAGGGTTTGTTTTCCATTGGTTTTCTAGTATTTGTTGTTGTTGTTGTTGCTGTGATGTTAGATTGTCAACTTAAGATCTTTCTAGCTTTTTGGTGTGGGCATTTAGTGCTATAAGTTTCCTTCTTAACACTGCTTTTGCTGTGTCCCAGAAATTCTGGTATGTTGTGTCTTTGTTTTCATTAGTTTCAAATAACTTCTTAGCGGGGTAGAGCCAAGATGGCCAAATAGAGGCAGTACTGCTCTGTGATTCCCACCAAAAAGAACAAAATCTGTGAGGGAACTCTGCATCTTCGATTGAGGTACCAAAGTTATTTTATTAGAACTGACTAGGTGGTTGGCATAACCCACAGAGTAAGCAAAAACAGAGTGGAGCAAGACCTCATCCAGGAGCTGCAAGCTGCAAAGGGAACACTCTCCCCAGCCAAGGGAGACAGTGAAGGTGAGGGATTGTGCTTCCCCTCCCAGAAAACCAGGCTTTTCCCACATATCCTTGCAACTTGCAGATTAGGAGGTCCCCAGGAGTATTTGCATACTCTGACTCTGGGAACTCCCCTGAGGCAAGAGATCAGTCCTCTTCGAGGGGGTGGGGCTGAAGCCTGGGAGCCAAGTGGCCTGGCTCCCAGGAAACTCCACAAGCTAAATCCCACTGGCCTGGAACCCTCACCAACCAGCGCATCCGGCTAGAAACTGCCTAAAAAGACCAAGTTCCTGGGGTGGGAGGGGCGGCCATCACTGTGGCTCCAGTCAGCTGTTTTCCCTTGCCATGGGTGTCAGCAAGACAGGGAGGTCCAGAGTGAGAGCAGCTCCCTACAGCAAAGCACAGCAGCTGGACCAGTTCATGTTCAGACTGCTTCTTGGACCCAGATATACTCCTCCTTACAGGGCAGGTCCTCTCTGTGAGAATTTCAGCATCCCCAGCCAGGGATTTGTGGACAGAACACTGATAACCTGAGAGAAGTCCCTAGGGGGAGGGGCACTTTTCTGTGTTGGCTCTGGAGAATCAGGGCAGATCAGACAAGGGGGATTCCCTGCAGCACAGCACACGACACCGTATTTCAGGAAATGGGCATGGGCATAGATTTCATGATGAAATCACCAAAAGCAATTACAACAAAAGCAAAAACTGACAAATGGAATCTAATTAAGCTAAAGAGCTTCTGCACAGCAAAAGCAACTATCATCAGCATGAATGGGCTACCTGCAGAATGAAAGAAAATTTTTGTAATCTATCCATCCAACAAAGGTTTAATATCCAGAATTTATAAGAGACTTAAACAAATTTACAAGAAAGTTAAGATTATGTAATGAGACCAATACTGCAACTTATTGACATCTCTGAAATAGAGAAAGAACAAGCAACTTGGCAAACATATGTGAGGATATAATTTACAAAAATTTATCTAACCTTGCTGGACTGGTCGACATTCAAATTCAGTAAATCCAGAGAACCCCTGAGAGATACTATACAAGACAGCCATCTCCAAGTTACATAGTCACCAGATCCTCCAAAGGCAGCTAGAGAGAAGGGACAGGTCACAAACAAAGAGAACTCCATCAGGGTCAACCTATCAGCAGAAACGCTACAAGCCGGAAGATATTGGGGACCTATATTCAACCTGTTTTTTACTTCCAACTTTTATTTTAAGTTCAGGAGTACATGTGTAGGATGTGCAGGTTTGTTACATAAACATGTGCTACACTGATGGCTGCACAGATAATACTGTCATCTAGATATTAAGCCCAGCATCTAGTAGCTGTCCTTCCTGATGCTCTCCCTTCTCCCACCCCAACCCTCCAACAGGCCTCAGTGTGTGTTACTCTTCTCCCAGTAACCGTGTGTTCTCATTGTTCAGCTCCCACTTATAAGTGAGAACAAGTGGTGTTTGGTTTTCTGTTCTTTTGTTAGTTTGCTGAGGATGATGGCTTCCAGCTTCATCCAAGTCCATGCAAAGGACAAGATCTCATTTCTTTTTATGGCTGCATAGTATTCCATGGTATATATATTTTCTTTATTCTGTCTATCATTGGTGAGCATTTGGATTTATTTCATGTAATTATTACAGTACTTCTATTTATAGAAATGCCATATATTTATACAATATGGCATATATTTATATAATATGTAAATTGAATGTATATTATGTAAATATATAATATATAATATAAATATAACATGAACAACATTTATAATATATATCCATATATGAATAGATACTTGTATATATTCATGAACATATTTGTATATATTTATAAATTTGTATATACATAAATTTATGTATATATTCATATATAAAATATTTTTATATGGCATTAGTATTTATAAATATTTATATAAATATATAATATGACATTACATAATGCACATTATATTATGGCACATGTATAATATAGGTTATATGTACTATTAATATATTTATACATAATACATGTAATATATTATACATATTATATTGTATAATTATTATAATTCTATTATATAATTCATGCTAACTAAGGAATCAGAGGGAAAGATCTTATAAAGACCCTGTCACCTCTATTCCTCTGCCTGCGACCCACTGTGGAAACCCCTGCAAATATAATACCTTCTTTATTAGTCTGTTTTCACATTGCTGAAGCCTCTACATTTGGTTTGACATAAAAAGCAGACATCTGGAAGCAGAGGCCCACGTAGGCTCACATTAGGACTAGTAATCCCAATACTTTGGAAGGTGGGGGAGGGAGGATTTTTTGAGGCTAGGAGTTTGAGACCAGCCTGGGCAACATAAGGAGATCCCATTTCTACAAATGTCATAGGTGAGTTAAAAGATTTTCTGATTTGTGATTAAAGAGGTGAAGCTTTGTCTAAAAATATGGGGTCTGCAGAAAAGAATGTTCACTCTGGCCTGTGAGTGTGGCTTCCTCCAGATCCCTCATGAAGAAATTTAGAACAAGAACTCTAACCACAGTTAGAGTTTAGTCCTCATTTCCTTTTTTTCGGAGGTCTGTGTGCTAGTTGATCGGTTTAATGGGAGTCTAGGTTTCTGAAAAACAACTCAAGGTCATACACTAAGATGTTATGTTTAGATTCTATAGGGAGTGATTTGGGTTGACTGTGTCTCCACCCAAATCTCATCTTGACCGTGTAGCTCCCATAATTCCCATGTGTCATGAGAGGGATCTGGTGGGAGGTAATTGAATCATACTAATTGAATCAGGTCTCCCCCATGGTAGTGAATAAGTCTTACAAGATCTGATGGTTTTATCAACGGGAGTTCCCCTGCACAAGCTCTCTTGCCTGCCGTCATGTAAGATGTAACTTTGCTTCTCTTTTAGCTTCTGCCATGATTGTGAGGCCTCCACAGTCATGTGGAACTGTGAGTCCATTAAACTCCTTTCCTTTTAAATTACCCAGTCTTGGGTATGTCTTTATTAGTAGCATGAGAACAGAGTGATACAGAGAACAAAAGCATTTCTTGACTCTAACTTCCTTGGCTATTGTTTTAAGCTACAATGACATTATTGTTTACAAAGTTGCTGATTTACTTCTCATGGCTAGCTAGGGGCCTGGAATTTCTTTGAAGGAACTCAAGATTTTTCTGTTTTCATGCTGGGGTAGGGGAGTGACACTCAGCAAGTCCCTAAGAGTGGTGCCTGATACATCTCAGTTACAGTATTGCCAGGGAACATAGGACCCAGCAATCCCACTGCTGATGTATACTCCAAAGAAAAGACATTAGCATGTCAAAGAGGCATCTCACTCTGATGTTTGTTGCAGCACTGTTTACAGTAGTCAAGATTTAGAAGCAACCCAGGTGTCTACCAACAGATGAATGGATAAAGAAAATATGGTATATGCACACAGTGGAGCACTATTCAGCCATAAAAAAGAATGAGATCCAGTCATTTGTACATACATGGATGGAAGTGGAGATCATTATGTTGAGTAAAATACGCCAGGCACAGAAAGACAAACATCACATGTTTTCACAACTAATGAATCTGTATTGATACAAAATTATTAAGTAAAGGCAACAGTTTACATCAGGCTCTGGGTATGCTAAAAGTTTTGATAAGTGTGTAATGGCAAGTATTCGTCATCACATCACAAAGAAGTGCTTCGCCATCTTAGATCTCCTGTGTACTCCTATTTATTAATCCCCTATGCCCCAACCCCAACCACTAAGCCCTTGGAAACCACTACTATTTTTAGTGTATTTATAGTTACCTGTTCCAGAATATTGTATGATTGTAATCATACATTATGTAGCCTTTTTAGATTTTCTTCTTTCTCTTAGTAATATGCTTTCATGATTCCTCCAGGTCTTTCTCACTTGACAATGACTGAAAGTTCCTGTTGCTCAACGTACCTGTTAACATTTGATGTTTCAGTGTTTGGAATATTAGCCATTCTCCTAGGTGTAGAGTGCTGTCCCCTAGGTACTTTAATTTGCAATCCTCTACTGCTATATGACATTGAACAGTTTTATTATATATGCTCATTTTCCATTCCTATATATTTATTCTTTGGTGGGGTGCCTGTTCAGATTTATGTGCCCACTTTAAATTGGGTTTTTGATTTCTTATGTTTGGTTTTCAGAGTTTTGTGCATGTTTACATACACATCTTTTACCAAATATGTGTTTCACAAGACATCCAAGTTTCTGGCTTTTCTTTTCATTATCTTAGCGGTGTCATTTCAGAGTGGAAGTTTTTATTTATCACGAAGTCCAATTTATCTTTTCTTTCTTAAATGGTTGGTACTTTCGGTATTGCATTTGAGAAAGTCATCATAAAACCCAAGATCACTTAAGATTTGTAAATTTGACCAAAACGTTGGTGTTGCATCTAAAAACTTCATCACCAAAACCAAGTCACCTAGGGTTTGCACCCATAAGTTGGACCAGTATTTAAAACTGTGATAAAATATGTTTGTGAATAAACGAATAATTTCCCCACAGATAAAAATGTGGGGAAATTAACTAGTTAAACATTTTTGGGAAAAAGCTATCAACATTTTAAAAGTATAAAATATTCATACTCTGTTCATCCTGACTTTGTTTCCACATTAACGTGCATTCCTTATAAGTAATTATAGGCATTTGTCCTAGAATTTATGCTTAAATATGTTGAATTTATTTATATTAATTATAGCCACGAAACACATATGTGTTTATCAAAAGGAAAATTGTTCAATTTGTTATTGTACAGAAATAAACTGGAATTCTAGGGAGTAGTCCCAATAGTAAGATGGATCTATCTGTGCTGTCATGGAAGGATCTTAGATCCATTTTAATAAGTGATTATATTGGTTTCTTAGGGCTGCCACAGCAAAGTACCTGAATGACATAAACAACAGGAATTTATTGTCTCACAGTTTTGGAGTCTGGTGGTCAAAGAGCAAGGCATGTGCAAGGTTGATTCCTTCTGAGAGCTGTAGGGAAGGATGTTTTCCAGGCCTCTCTCCTTGCCATGTAGATGGCTTTCTTCAGTCCGTGAGTGCTCACATTGTCATCCCTCTCACTCGTATCTCTGTATCTAAATTTCTCCTTTTTATAATGACTCCCTTCATATCCGATTAGGGCCAGCGTTAATAACCACATTTTAACCTGATTACATCTGAAATAATAGTATCTCCAGATAATGTCACATTTTAATTTTAACATACACTTTTGGGGAAGATGAAATTGAACCTATAACAGTGACAAAGGCAAGCAGCAGATCTATATGCATATTATTACACATGTATCGTTTTATATGTATACATGTACATATATACACAGCACATACATGTGTGCTATTACATATATGCTTATATATGTGTGTATAAATATTAGCACATCTGTATTTCTAAAAGCCTAAAATCGTCTTTTAAAATTTACATACCACATTGTTAATTGTGGAAACCTCTGAGAAGGGGGCTGAATTTTGGCAAAACTTTCTAAAGGAAAGAAATGCGATTTCTATGTATTTTTAGAATTTTTTTGCAACAATAATGTATGCAGTATTTATTTAGAAGAAAAATATTAAAGTAAGCCCAAGAAAAGAAAGAGGAGCCACCTAGTAGTCTGACAAAGTGACACTAAGCTGATGAAACAAAAAAATTGCTGAAATTATAATGGCTTAACCCAAGTTTATTTTTGTGCACATAAATTCTAAGTTGAGTTGACACGGTGCTATGTGCTGAATTGCAGCCTTCTCCCCAAATTCATTTATCCAAGTCATAACTGCCAGTACCTCAGAATGTCACTGTATTTGAAGATAGGGTCTTCGAAGAGGTAATTAAGATACAGTGAGGTCCTATAAGTAGAACCTGATTCAGTATGACTGGTGTCCTCATAAGAAGAGGAGATTAGGACACAGACACAAAGACCAAGGGACAATCATATAAGAAATCAGTGAGAAGGTTGTCATCTGCAAGCCAAGGAGAAGCCACAGAAGAAATCAAACTGGCCAACATATTGATCTTGGATATTCAGCTTCCAGAAATGTGAGAAAATACATTTCCATTTTTTTAAGTCACCCAGTTCGTGGTATGTTGTTATGGTATAATAAACTAATCTACAGTGGGTCCTGGCTCTCATGTCACCCAGGAATCCAAGCTGCTTTCACCTTTTAGTGCCACATCACAACAGATGTTAACTCCTAAACAGAAATGAAAGCTTTGGAATGATGCACTGGCTTCTGTCTAACTACAAATGAACCAGCCAGGAAGACAAGGTAGACAAGGAAAAGATGGGTACTTGCAATCTCTCCCATACGCCATTGTGGTGCTCAATTAAAAGCAGCTATTATAATTCATGACAGGAAGTCTTTTATTTTCTTGGAATGGTTCATGGGAATGCCACCATTGCCTTGAAATCTTCCAACTTATTCTTGTTCTTATGAGGTGACTGGCAGTTTGAAATACAGGATTACATCTAGCTTTAAAACAACTCCTTAAGTCTTGGCAGAGAGGGTAAACCTTATTTCGTCAATAGCAGTTTTCTGCACTGCCCTTTTTATAACCTATATGATTTCTTTAGGCTGAGAATTCTCTCAGTCCTTTTGGTGTATGATAAATATCCTACTCTGAGAGCCTCTGTTACCCTCCACATGACTGAACATTCCTGAACAGCTGTACATGTGCCTGTGGCACAATGCAAACCAGAATTTTCCTACGAGGCAGATATACAGACAAGAGGGAATGGAAAGACGGTTAACCGTTGTCTGTTTTTCTCATTAGAGCTAGCATGTCTGATATGAAAATCTTGTGACCTCTTAGGCAGTCTTCAAGATTTTATTATTGTTTTGTTTTTTGGAAATTCAGTTTCTAGTAGATCATTTACAAAGTGATTTTATAGCCTTTCTACATCTACAAAGATTATGAGGGAAATGTTGGTTTTTGATCACCGATGAAAGCTCATTCAAATATGTTTGGGTTCAGTGCACTATTTTAAATAATGCATCTTATTAAAATCCTATCACAAATATCGCATATTAGGATTCTTTCAAAAACTCTATTTCTGACTTTAGGATTACATCTCTAAAACTAGTATATTATGTATCAAATCAGATTCTACTCACCAGTCTATGTGGAAATACGTTGAGAGTGTGTTGAAGATAATCAGGGTAGGTATTGAAATGTCACTATCTAAACTGAATAGTCACACTGAAGGGCTGTTATCACAGAGGAGCCAGGGTGAGCGATGGATGAGTCAAGGAACTTCTGCACAGAGTAAGAATGGCCCATGTCAAGGGAAGGACAGGTGATTCAAGGATTTTGCACTGGGACCAGGGCACAGCATTCAGAGAGAGAGAGAGACACTAGTGACAAGCTAGTCTACTGGACATGTTCCAGAGTTGCCCGAGGGAGCATATGGGGAAGATCAAAAGACAGTGCTGTAACGTGGGAAAGTGATGGGGCTGGGCAAAACTGCCAACACTTGAACAGAGTCAGCGCTTAAAAAACCTGGGGCTTAGAACAGGAGGACTTTAGGTAAAGAAAGCCAATAACGATCCCTGAATTATATTTTGTTCTCATGTCACCTTCATTCTTTAGACCTAACTTAAAACTTTGGTTACAGGGTTCATCTTTATGCCACCTGAGAGACGTTAAGAAGCACGAAGATAAGTGACTTAAAGGTTGTCCTTGGGCTGGGAGAATTGGGGACAGTGTAGGCCTAGGTAAAATTCAGGCCAGGGCTCAAGTCTGAGGCACATTCTACTACTGTGATATTGGGGAATTTAACAAGAGATATGAGCCTTCCTCAGGCTGAGAAGAGAGGGGACAGTATGCATCTAGATGAATTTAGAGCAAGGCTCCAGCCCCAGCCCTGTCACTTTCTACTCATGTGATCTTGCAGAATTTATGCAGCACTGTGAGCCTCAGGTTCTTCATCTGTAAAAATGGTTTCATAAGCCCTGCCTTATAGAATTGCGGGAATGTATGTAATATGAATAAAACACCTGGCACAATGCCTGGCATATATTGGAAATGTAACAAATGGCAGTTGTTATCAATATGGTTATATCCCCCAAAGCTACCACTGTCTTTTGTGAAAATTAAGCTGTTTTTGTTATCCAAAATATGTCGGCATATGTAGCTGAATATGTCGTAGAGTTCCAACTTAACCAAAAATTCAGCTTCATAAATAAAACTCCGTACATTTTCCTTCTGAAATAATACATTGTATAATTTGGGTAAGGGGAGAATTCCCCAAGTGAAATGCAACTCAATTATCCTGGAATTTGAGTCAAAGACCAACTCCTTTTCACCTTTTGCATTGCTCGTCCATCCAAACCACTACTGTTGTCCTCTACTAAAAATCTAGCCCTTGCTTAGAGCTGGTCAATTTACATTCAAAATAACCTAATCAAATGTCCTTTCCATGAAGTAGACTCTGGCTCTCCTAAGTAAGGGAAATGAATGCCAGCCTAGAGGGTTCTGGGAAGCACGTCAAGGGACTATCATTCTATTTCTGCAAGTATCATTCTCAAACTCTTGCAGACGGTGGATATCAATCACCTAGTTTGGCACTGTGTTCAGGCTCACCAGTATAAAAGCCACAGCATACCTTCCATTAATTTTCCAAGTGAAGGCTCCTCTCCGCCTTATCCTCCATCCAGAAGCAACTGCTCAGAGCAGTTTTCCATTCCAGGTTTTCCTCTCACCTTCTGAGAGACGGGTTGCTGACAACACCCAGCTTTGTAACAATCAACTCCCACTGAAGCAATTGCAGCTTTCCAAAGCCCCAAGCTGCCTTAACTCAAGGTCTCTATACTCAAAGGCTCACATTGGAGCCCCACCTCCCCAGTCATTTTTAAAGCTGTTCTTTAAATTGTAGAGAACATCTTGCCACCTTCTTGATATGACTTCTGCTCCAAGAATCTCTTGTTTTATGGGTAGGGATAAGTTATGCTTTTCACACTATCCCCACTATGAAGAGTGCCTTCCAAAAGTGTATGCTTAGATAATGTTCAGCAAATAAAGGAATCAGTGAGGCTTTCTTGTATTCAGATTTAATTTCTGCTACTTTATTGAATATGCCAAGCTAAGCAAGTTATCCATATTTGATTTTTAAGACCAAGAGAATAAAAGCTAGGATGAGATGCAAATATTAGCCATCCCTTATTATGTTCCACTGTTTAACAGCTGAGTACTTTCACATTTTAAAGAAAATTCTTATTACAATACCACACTATCCTGTTACAGATCACAAAATAAGAGAGAAGGTTTTCCCAATTTTTTAACAAAATATAAAACTCTTAAGTCAGAGAAACAGCAATACGGGTATGAGTAATATTCATAAACTAAGATTCTGAAACTAACTAACCCTGCTATTAAAAGGAAAATCATTTGAAAATAGCCAAAAGAAAAACAGGTAAATCTATAAACCACCCACATGAAACAGAAATGCAGAGAACACTGTTTTCTCTCCAACCCCACCCGGGCCCTCCACTATGAAGAACCTCAATGCCTTCTTCAAACACAAAAGGAAAAAACTTCCCTAGACTTCCTTCTTCTTAGGACAGGAGAAGTTGCTGGACATGAAACTGAAGCTTCCACTGGCCATGTCAGTGGCATCATCTGTAGTGGAAACTATGGCCTGGGCGCGCTCTTCTGCATCTTTCAAAGCATCCTTATACCAAGATGGAAAGATAATAGGGACAGTGACGTTCAGCTTGGCCAAAAATTCTAGTACCTTCCTCTTTATGCTTTCTGAATGGGCTCTCGGACCCCATAGGCAGTCATAAAGTGGAGGAGAACTCTTGGGCACCTCCCGATATTCCAGGTATTGTTCCTCCACCCAAACTTTAATGAAGAGCTCCCCAGGCTCCCCATAGACGAAATGCTCCCTGCCAGCATACACCCCTATTGCATTCAGCACTTCCCAGATGGCCTCCTCAGAGGCACAGCCACCCTTTATGAAGATTATACTCAGAATAAGAATCAGGAGGCTGTTGTTGGGTGTGCCCTGGTCATCACTACCCATGTCGGTGGGGTCTACTGTGTTTGCAAATGCATATAAGTGGTCAGGGTCCACTTCCATCAGGGCAAGGCCAAAAAGAAGCTCCATGAACTCACGGGCTTTCTCGAATATCATAGGATGGTAGTTTTTGTACCTGACGACAGTCATCAGCATCTCTGCCTCTGTTATATGCTCCCTTGGTTCATATTTGAGGAGGAGGAACTGCACTAACTCAGCTACCTTTTCATCTAGTTTCTGTGTGAACAAAGGCTCACTGTCTAGCAGGCCCTGAAAGGTACTTGTATCTTCCTCTTTTTGGCTGCTGAACTCTTCATTGAATGGGATCCCTGAAATAAAGGAGGAGCAGGAGCCCAGAGGATTCTGGGGAGGACACTGTGAAGGACCCTGTGGAGGACTGTTGGGAGTGCTCGGGGGAAGACTTGACATCTCAGAAGATGACACTTCTTCCTCCTCAAGACCACCAAGAATCAGAGGAGAGGATGAGGAGGAAGAAGAGGAGGGACATAATAAGTAGAAAGTGGAAGAGGAAATGGAGGAGGTGTCCTCATTTGTGGGATCATGTGCATCTATCCACTCCTCTATCACAACTGGGTTCTGGGAGTCTTCCTCAGAGTTGGGGGATGGAGAGCTTGGAAGGAGTTGCATAACAACTTCTTCATGAGCAGCAGATAAACGTATCAACAGGGAATGAATGATGGGATCCAATAGACCTGTAGAAGAGAGTGACAGTGTGAGTGGCCTCAGCCGAGAAATGCACCCATGATGGCTCTGACAAAGGCCAACTTACAGCTCTTCTTCTTTTAAGGTAGTGCTCTAGGGCCTCACAGATCGCCTGTCTTCCTAGGAGGTTTGTCCCCTGGTAACCTATAGGAAGATGTGAGAAAGCACCTCAGGGCATAGTTGGCAGACAGAGCCTGGGGCACCATGAATGACAGTAGGTGGTGGGCTGGGTGCTGCTGGGTCTGTTCCGTTTGTGGGGGTAGGACCCTTGGTACACCGTCAGGGTATGCACTCACCTTGACTCCTGGTACTGCCTGGGCCGCCTCTGCTGTGCTGACTTTAGGAAGTGCAACTTAGACTCAGTTTGTCACCACGTGGTTCCTGGAGCACCTGCAAGAGGAAGTAAGGAAGCCCCTCCGGCTAAGACTGCAAGCAGAGCCTTGGACCTGCCAGGGCTGACAGCTGGAGCTGGCCAGACATCCAGAGCCCCACAGTTTTGGGCTGTATGACCCCCCCTCAAAATTTAATTAGCGTTGTCACATTTTCTCAAATGGGGCCATGTCCCTACCATTCTGCCGGCCTGAAGCAAAACCTCAGGGCAACCTCCACATCCCTGAGAGCAGAGGGAGGTAGTGAGGAGGCAGCCACGTCCCATACTCTACCACGGGGGCAGTCAGGGCAGCCTCCCATCTGCTCTGAAGCACATATGACACTTCAGTCCTCCCTCTTATCCCCAGCAGGGCCTGGGAATCTTCCCTCCGCCAACCGGAGGCAGCCGCCTCTGCTGACTTGCCGTGGGACCCTCAGAACAAGGCCTCCCCCTCCCCTACAGCCCTCACTCAGAAATGAGGGGGCTGCCGCTCAGCCTGAGCCGACTGGGAGCTCTACGAGGGCTGAAATGAGGAAAGGGTGGGAATCTGTTCTCTGAGGTGGGGGTTCCCTCAGTCCTCCTCAAAGTCTTACTGTTTATTCCGTACAGGGCCGGCACATCCTCCTCCTGTCATGAGGACGCGTCCGTTAGCCCTCAGCGGCCATTTTCCTGTCTGGGACCTACAAGTCCCACGGCAGGGGCATGGTGGGCCTGAGCTGCTTCTGTCTATGGTGGGAGGTGCCTCAGTTCTCTCTCAGGGCCCTCACCTTGAGGACTGGCCAGGTGTAAGACTCTTCCCTCCACTGACCTGTGTCGAGCCTCCTCACAAACCCCTCAGGTCCTTCAGCCTCCCCAGACGGAAGTTGGGAAAGCACATCCGGGAACCCTGCAGGAGTTGACCAGGGCTAATGGCAGGGGTAGCGTGGGGCGGGGCCTCCTCTCTGTGGAGGAACCATCCGCCACCACCACTTCTCAGCCTCGTTTTCATTCACCGCGCCTCCGCCTCTTTTTCATCCTTCCTTCCTGGCTCCCAGATGCGCTCCAAGCCTTTCTGCTCACTCCCTAAGCCTTACCGACCTCCTGCCTCCCATCTCCGTTGTACTTGACTCCCCCAGCCTCCTTTTCCAGGGCTGACAGCAAGGAGTGTCTGGGTGCAGCCTGGGCCTCCCCTACACCGTAGTGGGTTACCGTCATTCCACAGAGTTCTCTTCTTGTTTGTTGGCCAGCCCTGGGGCTCCTCTCTCTGCATAACTGAAACTGCCCCCCCTCAGAGAAAACTTCCCCTCTAGCTGACTCCCAAAATGGAAGTCAGAAAGTTGTACATCTGAGAACCTTGATGGGGTCCTCCAGAGCTGGCAGCAGGCACAGGGACAGGGGAGGGGCACCAACAGCCGTCTGTGTTCCCTTCTAGCTTTCCTGAGAGGCTGTGCCTGGACTCAGTGACTCTGTGGGTCAGAGTCTTTCACCTCCAAATAAGCCCCTCCCATCCCTGAGACCTCCGAGGTGCAAGAGAGGTCGAAACACATCCAACCACAGGCGGGTCTCCACTGCTTCTATCTGAAATGGGGTAGAAAGTCTCCTCAGTCATCGTCTATTACTTCTTATGGGGCCTCCACTCCCTCCGTTTCCTGTCCAGATGGCAACATGTTTTCTTTCAACCGTTAAAATCCATTTCAAATTTTTCCACTTTACTGCTGTGTGTGAAGTTAATATCATCTCTCGCCTAGCCTATGTTAAAAGCTTCTTTATTGCTGTTTCTTTTCCTATCCTAATCTCTGAAAAACTCATTGTGTTTTCAGCAGCCTGTGATCCTTTTAAAAACCAGTACAAGATTAAAGTCTTAAATACACATATCAGATTTAAATAGCATGTGAAGTTGTATGTATTTTGGAAAATGCATGGAGTCCCATATCTACCAACCAAGCCAAGTATCATACTGACCAGTTCCATCTGCCTAAAAATTTCCTGTGCATCCTGTTTGACATCAATCACTGCACTTCTACAAAGCTCTTATCAACTCCATTCTGTTTTCAGTCCCTACAGTTTTAACTTTTCCAATTTGTCATATGACTAGGTTCATAAAATACTCACTTAAAAGTATACCTCCACTATTTCTTATCACAACTAACAAGGAATGAGAATATGTGTTGTTCCATATCCTCTGTTACATTTAGTATTTTAGATTTTCAGATGTTAGCCCTTCTAATAAGCCTGTGTTGGAATCTTCTCTGGTTTTTGTTTGCATCTTCCTAATGACAGATGACGTTGGTCGTCTTTTTATATGCTTTTGTTTTCAGATTGGTATATCCTCTTTGGTAAAGTGTCTATTCAAATCATTTGCATCTTTTTATAAATGAATAAACTTCATTTTTAGAGCATTGCTAATCCAAAAATACAAAGAAAAAACTTCATCAAATTTAGAGTTCCTACATATCTACACCACCAGCTCTAACCTGCTCCTTGCACACACACACACAAAGTATCTCTTTTCATTTACATTTTGTATTATCACGTGTGCTACAACTGATGGGCCTGTATTGATATCTCATTATTAAGTCAATTGTTTACATCACAACTTACTCTTAATGCTGAGGATACTATAGATTTTGCTAAGTGTTTAATGGCAAGTATTCTTCATTATAGTATCATAGAGAATTTTTTTGCCATCTTGGATCTCCTGTGTGTTCCACCTAATTATCAATCCCCTTGACTCCAACTCCAACTTTCAGCACCTGGAAAGCACTATTTTTAGTGTATTCATAGTTGCATGTTCCAGAATAGGGTACAATTGAAATCATACATTATGTAGCTGTTTTAGATTTTATTCTTTCACTTAGCAATAGGCTTTCACGATTCCTCCAGGTCTATCCCACTAACAGTGACTGAAAGTTCCTGTTACTCGACATATGTATCAACATTTGATGTTTCGTGTTTGGGATATCAGCCATTCTCCTAGGTGTAGAGTGCTAGCTCCTAGGTGCTTTAATTTGCAATTCTCTTAATGCCATATGACATGGAACAGTTTTCTTACACCTGCTCAGATTTATTTGCCCACTTTAAATTGGGTTTCTGTTTTCTTATGGTTCGGTTTTCAGAGTTTTGTGCATGTTAAAATACATATCTTTTATCAGATGTGTGTTTCACAGAACATTTATCCGTGTCTCTTGCTTGTCTTTTCATCATCTTAGCATTACCTTTTCACAGTGGAAGTTTCTAATTTTATCAGAGTCCAATTTTTCTCTTTTTTCTTAGATTGCTGATACTTTTAGTGTTTCATCTGAAAAATTCTTCATCAAATCCAAGGTCACCAAGTGTTTGCCTCCGTTAATTTGAACAACATTTAAAATTGTGATAAAATGCTTGTGAATAAATGAATCATTTCCCCATGGACAAATGTGTGAGGAAATTAACTAGTGAAACATTTTCGAAAAAAGCCCTCAACATTATAAAAAGCATAAAATATTCATACCCTGTTCACACTGACTCAGTTTCCACATTAATATGCATTCCTCGTAAGTTATTATATGCATTTATCCCAGAATTTCCACTTAAATATGCTGCTTGTATTAATTATAGCCACCAAAGAGAAACACATGTGTGTTCATGAGGTGGAGATTTGTTCAGTGTATTAATGTAAAAAATAAATTGGAATTCTAGAGGGTAGTCCAAATGTAAGATAGATGTATATGTGCTATAAGGCAAAGATTCTGGATCCATTTTAATAAGTGAATATACTGCTTTGTTATGCCCACCATAGCAAAGCACCTCAACCTGGATTACATAAACAGCAGATAGTTACTGTCTCATTATTTTGGAGTCTGGTAGTTAAAGAGCAAGGCATTCGCAAGGTTGGTTCCTTCTGAGGGCTGTGAGCGAAGGATGTTTTCCGGGCCTCTCTCCTTGCCTTGTAGATGGCCATCTTCAATCCATGCATGTTCACACTGTCATCCCTCTACTCATATCTCTGTGTCCAAATTTCCCTTTTAATAACGACTCCCATGATATTTAATTAGGGCCAGTATTCATAACCTCATTTTAACTTGATTGCCTCTGAAATAATCCTATCTCCAAATAATGCCACATTTTAATTTAGAGAGAATTTAACCTATGGTAGTACAAAGGCAACTGGCATATCTGTATGTATATCATTACCCACATATAGTTATCTTTATAGATAAACACATGTAAATATATATGTAATATATGTGTGTATCTAGATTACAACATCTGTCTTTAAAATCTTGAAATCAGCTTCTAAAGTTTACACACCACATAGTTAATTGTGAAAACTTCTGAGTAAGAGGCTGAATTTTGGAAGAACTTTGCAAAGGGGAAAAATGTGATTTCTGTGTATTTTCAGAATTTTTTGCAACAATAATATATGCAGTGTTTATTTGTGAGAAAAGCATTAAAGTAAGCCTAATAAAAGAAAGAGTAGCAGTATAGTTAGTAGCAGTAGAGCTTACTGTATACTGTATACAGTAAGCAGTAGAGCTTACTGTATACAGCCGTAAGCTGATGGAATGAAGAAATTTCCTGAAATTTGCATGGCTTAACACATTTGAATTCCTGTTTCAGTTGGCTAGAATAGGGTGTTATGGGCTGAATTCTCTCTCTCCCTCCAAATGCATATATTCAAGTCTTAAGCCCCAGTACCTCAGAGTGTCACCGTATTTGGAGATGCTTTGAAGAGGTAATTAAGTTAAAATGAGTATTATTAGGGTCGTATTTAATATTACTGGTGGATGTCCTCATAAGAAGAGGAGATTAGGATACAGACCCACAAACCAAGGGACAACCACATAAAAATTCAGTGAGAAGGCGGCCGTCTGCAAGTCAAGGAGATGCCACAGAAGAAATTAACTGGAAAAAATCTTGTTCCTCGATTTGTAGCCTCCAGAAATGTGAGAAAATACATGGGTATTGTTTAAGTCACCCAGTCTGTGGTATGTTGTTATGGCATAATAAACTAATACACAGTGAGTCTTGGCTCTCATGTCACCCAGGTATCCAAGCTGCTTTCAAACTTGTAGCTTTAAATCATAACAGATGTTTACTGCTGAAAATAAATGATAGCATTGGAATGATGCACTGGCTGCTGTCTAACTGCAAATGAACCGACTAGGAAGACAAGTTAGACAAGAAGAAGATTGGCAATTGTAATGTCTTGCATAAGCCATTATGGTGTGCAATTAAAAGCAACTATTATAATTTATGACAGTAAGTCTTTTAATTTCTTGGAATTGTTTATGAGAAAGCCTGCATTGCCTTGAAATTTTCCAGTTTTTTATTGCAACTACTAGGTGATTGGCGGTTTCAAAGAAAGGATTACAACAGTAGGTTTTAAAACAATTCTGTGAGTCTTGGCAGGGAGGGTCAACGTTATTCCCTCAATAGCACTTTGCTACGCCATCCTTTTTATAACTCATATAATGTCTTTAGGCTGAGAATTTTCCATGCCCTTTGGTGTATGGTAAATATCCTACCGTGAGAGACTCTGCTACCCTACTTATAAGTGAACATTCTTGAACAACTGCACATGTGCCTGTGGCATGCTGCAAACCAGGATTTTCCTGTGTGGCAGGTACACAAAGGACCATGGAAAGATGGTTGACCATTGTTTTCTTTTCTCATCAGAGCTAACCAAGGAACCCTTGTCACCCCCTAGGCAGTATTCAGGATTTTGCTCTTATTCTGTTTTTCAGAAATTCAACTCCTTGTAATTTATTTACAAAGTGATTCTCATAGCCTTACGTCATATACCAAGTTTATCAAGGAAGTTTTAGTTTTTGACCACCTAGTATAGCTCATTCATCTGTGTATCTTTTCATGGCCTGTTTTAAACAATGCCATTACAAATACAATATATTAAAATCCTAATGCAAATATCAAATATTAGGATGATCTCAAAAACTCTCTTACCTTAGGATTACATCCCTAGTACCAGTATATTATGTGGCAGATCAGAATCTAGCCACCACCATATGTGGGAATATTTTGAAAGTGTGTTGAAGATGCCCAGGGTGGGTATGGAAATGTCACTATCCAAAATGAAAATGTACATCAGAGTGCTGTTATCACACAGAAGCCAGGGGGAGGGATGGATCAGTCAGAGAACCTCTGCAGGGATGAGGAGGCATCTATGTCAGGGGAAGAACTAGTGATTCTGGGCTGTTACACTGGAAGCAGGGCACAGCCTTCACATAGAGAGATTGTAGGGACGAGCTGGTCAGCAGAACAGGTTCGAGAGTTGCTTAAGAGAGCACACAGGAGGCATCAGAAGGAGGGTGCTGTAAAGTGGAAATGTGCTGAGGCTGGACAGAACTGCTGGCACCTGGACAGAGTCAGCTCTTAAGAAATCTAGCGTTCAGAATAGGAACAGGTAAACTAAGCCCACAGTGATCCCCAAATTGTATTTATTCTCTTTGTCACCATTCTTCTCCCCACCTACCTGAATACCTTGGACACAGGGTTCATCTTTATGTCACCTGAGAGATGACAGCAAGTATGCAGAGAAGTAGCTTAAAAGGCAAAGGCCTTCCTCAGTCTGGGAAGAGTGGGGTAGTATGGGTCAAGATAAAATCAAAGCAAGGCTCAAGTGCCAGCACTGTCACTTTCTAGCCATGTGGTCTTGCTGAAATATCAAGCAAGATGAGACTCAGGTTCTTTACCTGTAAAAGGGGTTTCATAAGCCCTGCCTTGTAGAATTGTTGGATGTTTTTGAGTAAAACACCTGGCACAGTGACCAGCATATATTGGAATTTTAACAAATGGCAGTTATCAGTATGAATATAACCCCAAGGCTACAACTGTCCTTTATGAAAAAAATTGCTCTTGTTTTTGTGATCCAAAACATTTCAGAGCCTATGTAGCTGTGTATGTCATGGAGTACCAACTCAACCAAAAATCCAGCTTTGTAAATAAAACTCAGTAATTTTCTTTCTGAAATTATACATTGTATACTTTGGGTAAGTGGAAAATTCCCCAAGTGGAATGCAACTCAATGGTCCTAGAATTTGAGTCAAGGACCAACGCATTTTCACCTTTCCCAACGCGTGTCAATCCAAATCACTATTTTTATGTATCCTCCACTAAAATCTATCCCTTGCTTAGTGTTGGCCACATTACATTCAGAATAACTTAATTAAATGACCTTTCCATGGAGAGGACTTTGGCTCTCCCACACCAGCTAAGTGACTGCCAGCCTAGAGGCTTCTGGGCAGCACTTCAAAGGATTATCACTCTATTCCTCAGGAAACCCTCGAAGATGATGTGCATCAATCACCTAGTCCTTGCACTGTGTTCAAGCTCACCAGTACAATAGTCACAGGACCCCTTCCATTACTTCCCCACGTGGAGATTCCTCTCTGCTTCATCTTCTACCTAGAACCAACTTCTCAGAGTAGTTTTCCATTCCAGGCTCTTCTCTCACCATTTGAGAGTCTGGTCCCTGCCACCATCCAGCTTCGTAACTACCAGCTCCCACAGAGGGAACTGCAGTTTTCCAAAGCCCCAAGCTGTCTTAGGTCAGGATCTTTATACTTGGAGGCTCGCATCTGGATTCTCACCTCCCCAGCCCTTTCTTGTTATTTAGATTGTAGAGAACATCTTACCACCTTCTTGATATGGCTTCTGCTCCTGGATTCTACTGTTTTATGGGTGGAGTTAAGTCATGCTTTTATTAGTATCACCACTACTAACAGGTACTCCCACAAGCAAATACTAAAAGAATGTTCAGCAAATAAAGAACTCAGTGCGGCTTTCTTTTATTTAGAGTTAATTTCTGCTGCTTTCTTCAACAAGCGAAGCAAAGCCAGGTATACATCTTTAATTTTCAAGAACAAAACACCAAGTGGGACAGGGAAATGCAAATATTGACCATCCTGTATTTTGTTCCACTATTTAACTGCTGAGTTATTGCACATTGTAAGAAAATGCGTATTACAATACCACACTATATTGTTACAGATCACAGAATAAAAGGGAAGGTATTTACTTTTTTTTTTTTTCAAAATATCAAACTGTTACTCTTAAACCAGATAAACAGCAGTACATATGTGACTAATATTCATAAATTAAGATTCTAAAGCTAACTACCTGCTACTCAAAGGGAGAACATTTAAAAAGTACCGAAAAACAGGAAAATCTCTATATTACCAATATGGGACTGAAATGCAGAGAACACTGTTCCTTGAGCCCAACCTGGCTCTCCAGTACCTAGAACCTTGACTGCCTTCTTCAAACCCAGAGGGAAGAAATTACCCTAGACTTCACTCAAAAGAGGAGTGGATGCTGAATGTCACTGAGGCTTTCACTGGCCTTGTCGGTGGCATCATCTTTGGTGGAAAGTATGGCCTGGGCTCTCTCTCCCACATTTTTCAAAGCATCCTTGTACCAGGATGGAAAGGAATTTGGGACAGTGTTGTTCAGCTTGGCCACAAACTCTAGTACTTTCCTCTTGCTGATTTCTGAATGGGCTCTCGGACCCCACAGGAAGTCATAACATGGAGGAGAACTGTTGGGCACCTCCCGATATTCCAGGTATTGTTCCTGCACCCAAACTTTAGTGAGGAGCTCCCGAGGCTCCCCGTAGACGAAGTGCTCCCTCCCAGCATACACCCCTATTGCATTCAGCACTTTCCAGATGGCCTCCTCAGAGGCACAGCCGTCCTGTATGAAGATTATACTCAGAATAAGAATCAGGAGGCTGTTCTTAGGCATGCTCTGGTCATCACTACTACCCTTGTCAGTGGGGTCTACTGTGTCTGCAAATGCATATGAGTGGTCAGGGTCCACTTCTATCAGGGCAAGGCCAAAAAGAAGCTCCATGAACTCACGCGCTTTCTCTAATATTATAGGAAAGTAGTCTTGGTAGCTGAGGACAATCATCAGCATCTCTGCCTGTGTTACAGGCTCCTTTGCTTCATATTTGAGAAGCAGGAACTGCACTACCTCAGCCACCTTTTCATCTAGTGTATTTGTGAACAAGGAGTCACTGTCTGACAGGCCCTGACAAGTACTTTTATCCTCCTCTTTCTGGCTGCTGGACTCTCCACTCACTGGGCTCCATGAAACGGAGGAGGAGGAGCTGATAGGATTCTGAGGAGGACTCTGGGGGCTACCCTGTGAAGGACTCTGTGGAGGACTAATGGGAGTGCTTGGGGAAAAACTTAACATCCCAGCAAACAGCTCGTACCCCTCCTCCTCCCCCTCCTCCAGCTCCCCCTCCTCTACCTCCCCTTCCTGCACCTCCCCTCTTCTCCTTCTCCCTACCTCCCTCTCCTCCCCCTCCTCCTCCTCCTCATCCAAACTACCAAGATTCGGAGAAGAGGATAAGGAAGGGGAAGGTGGAAATATGTAGGCATAGGAAGAGGACATGGAGGAATCTTCCTCATCTGTGGGAATCTCTGCATCTGCCGAGTCCTCTATGGCACCTGGGTTCTCGGGGTCTTCCCCATCGTTGGGGAATGGATGGGGAGCCATAACTTCTTCAGGAGCAGCAGGTAAACCTATCAACAGGGATATGGATAATAGGATCCAGCAGACCTGTGGAAGAGAGTGACAGTGTGAGTGCCCTCAGCTGAGAAACGCACCCGTGATGGCTCTGATAAAGGCCAACTTACAGCGCTTCTTCTCTAGGTGTGGTGCTCTAGGGCCTCACAGGTTGCCTGTCTTCCTAAGGGGTTTGTCCCCTGGTAACCTGCAGGAAGATGTGAAAAAGCACCTCAGGGTACAGTTGACAGGCAGAGCCTGGGGCACCAGGAACGACAGTAGGTGGTTAGGGCTGGTGCTGTGGGACCTTCTCTGTTTACAGTGGGTAGGGCACTTGGTACACAGGGTGTGCTCTCACCTTGACTGCTGGCACTGCCTGGACCTCCTCTGCTGTACTGATTTTTAGGAAGTGCAACTCAGACCCAGTTCGTCACCACCTGGTTGCTGGAGCACCTGCAAGAGGAATTGAGGGAACCGCTGTGGCAAAAGACTGCAGCTGGGGCTGGTGAGACATCCAGAGCCCCACAGTTCTGGGGTTTGTGGCCCGCTGAGAA